>OX442433.1:5720014-5886615 GCA_949361645.1 Spongilla lacustris | reverse complement strand
GAGGGGGTTAATTTAAGGCAATCGATTATTGTTTGCGCGCTGTGATTGAACGCTACTCATGGCCGAACAGATCGCTCCGCTGTCAGCGTGCGCTTGAAACGCCACTGCGATACTTATTTGAAACTGTGAACTGAACTGGCTGGTTGTCCGCATTGATACACTTGTTGACTCCATGTGATTATAATTGACTACTATATAAATGAATGGCGGCCGCGAACTGTTGTATTCGCACCTCTTTCTTTCAATTGGCTTTGCTGTTCATGTGCAGGTGTGCACGTTAGTGGGCTTCAGTTGCCATCGGAACAGATCCTTCATTTCGCGTTCTTTTATTGCTATTAGCAGCAATGGGCTTGCAGTGCAGTGGGCATCAAGTAGAAGCAGGTACATAACAACATGTAGTAAGCGGCACGTCATAGGCTCGGCCTTTGCTGATAACAATTGTGGCTATTATTGCATGTAACACGGACCTGTCCCAGTTGTAAAGGGCACGATGTTAAAGACAAATAAGCAAGTCATTGATTTAGTGACCTCACCTCACTTCAGCTTCCCAGGATGGGGATGTCTCTGTGGTTGAGCTTCACCTGCTGGACATGAGCGCGCATCGACGTAAAGCTCTCCGAAGGTATAGGCGTAGTCAGAAATTATCTCTGGCGTAGTGAACTTGCGCCTTAACTGAATAATGACAGAGACAATAGAGTTTAGGGGATTGGAAGCGGATCACTGTGTGCTGTATGACTGCATGCGCGGGACATCCGAGGTAGTGGTAATCACACCTCTAAACCTGTGAAAAGGGGAGGATTTTTGGCGAGGTACTGTCACGCAAAAAATTGATCCGGGTAAAAAGTGATCCGGCCGGATCACTTTTAGTAATTGATCCGGCCGGATCTATTTTGGCTGCAAAATGTGATCCGCCCTCTAGCAAAAAGTGATCCGGGTACAAATTCTCATAGATACCAGTTTGCTTTGAAGATGTTATACCATTAATAATCCATTTCACCAGTTGTTGTTCACGAGGGGTTATCAGCGCCCGGGGGCAGGACAATGTATTAGCGCCCCTAGCCTCTCTATTAAAATAGTTAAGAGCAAAACAAAGCAGCAGCTAGGGGGTCTGGGGGAGCGCTGTAAGCTCCCCTAGCGGGGTCTGGCCATGGGGCGGAGCCCCAGAAGCTAACGCATTTTCTCGAATCGATGGCATTTTTTAGCACAAATATTTGCTATGTGGCAATGATTGTGGGTAACCTGTGAATATAATTCTTACGACAATTACGTAGTCTATACATGACATCGTTAATTTATCCGCTCGTTCCTCGTCAAAATTTGTTTATTTTTGTTAGACAACTTAGAATTTTTTTTAAAATTACATCCTGACGGCGCCCCCCCTCGACCGGCGCCCGGGGGCATATGCCCCCCCCCCCCCCCCCCCCCCCACTGGTTGTTCACTTCTGTATAAAACGTATACACATGCTGCAGTCATGTGTCATGCAGTATAGGGACAAATCCATTGCGTGCGCACTGATCCGGCATGACGGAAAACGGCATGCGTGCATGTATGTATGATGAAAAAACATCCTTTTTCTGCCAATACATTAACACAAGACAGGTCCATATACATTTAGTGCATGCGTGGCCGGCGGATCACCTTTTGCTACCAAAACTGATCCGGACCAGGTTGTTATTTACGTATGTATATGTATATATGCACATGTACGTTATAAAGTTCATCGTTTGCAGCCAAAACGGATCCGGGTGCTGTCGAGTCACGGAGGAAAGTGTCCGTCGGAGTAAATTGTCCTATAGCTACCGGACATTTTACTCCGGAGTAAATTGTCCCCCAACGGAGTAAATTAAGTGGTCCTCATTTTTCAAACTATAGTGTGCAGCCATGTGGTATACTTGTATGTTTTGAATCACTGCACCGATAATGGTGGGTGATAAGGAGCGTAGCTTGCTTTTCAGATTTACATGTGACTTAAACTATATATAAATTTATAGCTGCTAAGTGTAACTGAATGGATGAGAGTACAGATGATAACGTGGAACGAGAGTTTGCTGATGTTCACAGGTACCCTGCATACACCGCTAATGAATCCTTCCCTCAAGATAGTCCACCAGTCGTTAATACACTGATGTACTTTGCTTAGCACGAGTTACAAGTAATATTTTAAAAATGCATGTTTCGTGAAGTATACTACTACGGAGTAATTGTGTTTGCATGAACATTGAGCTTTATTCATTTAAATACTGCAGTATCAGAGTGGAAGATAAAAAAATAAAATAATGCAGTACAAGACAAAGAAAGGCATGTGGGTGGAAGTGATACTCAGCAAGCACCAGAGGAAGGATGCAGATCATGGAGTACTGCCACAGTGATATGGATCATACTGCTGGTATAACCTTGGTAAAACACAAACATTCTATTCAAGGTGTCAGAACATTTTTACTGGCCTAACTGGTGCTGACAGGTGGCTGCTGTTTTGGCATGTCCATGCATGCAGGGAAAGAGAGTAGCATCAAAATGATGAAAGTACGACAGCAAAAAGGGGGAAATTATCTGGCTTATTTTGCAACAGCTATAGCTCACCTGGCTAATGGGATACAACATGCATGGTCATTGTGTGATTCAGCAGAGTGAAATGAGTCAGCATTTATCAAGAGGTCTTGAAAAACAAGTTCTCTCCATGCATGTTTCTAGTGGAGAAAAGAAAAGAAGAAGAGTTAGTATTAACTGAATTAACAGCTGAGTATAAAGATTTTCTGAATGCCGATTCAAAGGAACTGAAAATTATTGAGTGTTCAGGATGCAGGGAGTGGTACCACTTGTTTTGTACTTCATATAATTGATGAAACTGAATACTTTCATAATACTAATACTGACCTATACTGAGTGCATGCATACCTTTTGGAGATGTTTTGTGTCAAGTAACCACTATCTGAGTCTGATGAAGACATCAGATCACAGCATGCTGGATAGAAATGATTTTGCACGCTGGAAGTTAATCAGAATGTCAAGAGTGGTATCCATTTACCATAAAAGGCAAATTCAGAAGTGACAACTTCATCTTGAGATCAGTAAACTGGTCATAGAAGGCTTTATTAGCAATAACAAAATGCCAGTTGCAAAGTACCCCTCACAATGTACAAACAGCAATCCATGCATGCATGTGATTTAATCAGTAATCATGTACTGTGCATGTACAGTAGAGTTAAAAGGTTTGCACCGATTTAATGGTGGCATTCAGAATTTTTTTTTAGCTTACTTGTCCTCCATAGTCATAGAATGGGAGATGAGTTCCACCATTTTGCTGTTTTGTTACTATCAATCACTTGGTGCACTATATTTGACTACATATTGAAACTAAAAATAATCCACTTGTGCCGTTAGTATATTTCCTGTAGATTGAAAGAATTAAAATAAGCTCCTATTCCTTAACGAGCCATAAAATGCATGGTGATTGGGTGGAAGGTGTTACCACGTGGTGGCAGGGATTGATAAGAAATGAAGTGCTGTATCAAATCGGCCTAAGGCTCTGAGCATTCTATATACCTGCATGCATGCTGTGTCCTGCATTTTTTTTGTTTGTTTTGGAGATCATATGGGTTGAGCCTTTGATTGATCTCTGCATGCTAGTGGACACAGCTAGCACGGAAGATAAACATATCTGTTGGTGTGGTGTTTGCTTTGTCAGTGCATGTGAGCAGTTTCAATAGGGTTTTTCAAGTTTTTTTTTTAGCCCCAGCACAATTAAAGTGGATTATATCCTTCAGAATTAAGGTTTTCCACGGGGTTTTTTTCCCGGGAGTATGTGTAGGCTCACCTACATGCTCTAAACATGTTTAGTTTATTTTTTTATGCCTACTGCTCCAGCGTTGTGTGTGTAGTATAATGTAATTATAACATTCATGTATATATATGGCATGCATGGAATCCCAAGTAATAATAATTCCAACGTGGTCTGCAGGCAACCCTGTAGCCATATAGACATGCACATATCATGGTTGTCAGCCCAACACAGTCCCGTCTTTAACTGCACAACCATGTTTGTCAGTGCAGCTCACTGGAGGGAAGAGCAGAAAAACACCAAGTACCTCAGTAGAAGCCCTTCACACCTATAGAACATTCCATGGCATTAGAAACATTCGGTGGATGGGGGTTAGAAAGCAGACCGGTTTTTGCCACTCTTGCAGACAGTATATCATGTTGCACTAACCAGGCAAAACCATGTGTCCAGCTACCAAAGATTGGCCATCACTTTGCAGTGCATGCAACATGACGTAATGTAACTGCGGAAAGCAAACTGGCGCGGAAGTCCTAAAAATTGGGGGCATCTATATATAGGCAGATTTCGATATTCTACACCGGCGATGATATGATTAATTGTAGCCAGATCGATCACAGATATATTAGCGTTTCGAGCGCGCGCGCGCCGCAATAATGGGTAATTGGCGCCTAGCGACTTTGTGTGACGTCATTGTTCTTGAGCAGCAGTAATACAGATTCATTTATGTATGGCGACGCGGTTTAACGTCGCGGATGTTCCTTTGGAAAATGTCTTAGACCAGGAAGCACAGAAAAGTAATGAGGGGACTACAGACAATGCTCCGCTTGCAGAAGAGTCAGTTCAGGGCAGCCTTCCGTTCGAACGCGAGAATGCCAACGCTGAAAAGAACCAAATCACAATTACCAGCGAAAGTAACTTTGCGCTGTACGAGGTAAACGCTCTTACCAGCTGCTGTGATAGGCGGTACAGTGATGCATCCTTGATGCGTACCCACTAGGACGACTTTGAACAAAAGCAGCGAGTGCCCGCCTTCCTGTCGTCCATTGTGCAGTACAATGCTGCGCCCTCAAATCCCGTTACGTCCGAGAAGCAGAAGAAGTCGGTAAGATAAACCTCTGGGTAGTGGTGGCTCCCCTGGTTTTAGTATGCCCCCGCGTAACGTCCCTGAAGCCAAAGCTTGGCACCTTGATGGGCGTGTACCTGCCCTGCGTCCAGAACATCATAGGGGTAATCCTGTTCATTCGCCTACCATGGGCGGTGGGCGTGGCGGGAGTCGGGGAGTGCTTCCTCATCATGTTCCTGTGCTGTTTGTGTGTAAGTCGAATGGCAGCTGGAATGGGTGTGGCCGAACCACACCCACTCAATTCATCTCTCCCTCTCTCCAGGCACTTCTCACCTCGGTGTCCCTGAGTGCCATAGCAACCAATGGGGTGGTGCCAGGTGAGCTCTCTGTCATTAATGGTGCCTGGGGTGATGGGATATGTGGAGAGGCCATAGTGGTGGAAGTGCCAATGTAGTGACATAATTTCAAAGGATTGGCTTATAAGGGCATGTTCTTGTGGGACTGGAGACAAGGCAGTATCCAGAAGTATCCTGAGGTCCTTTCCATTACCCACTTCTTGCAGCTGGAGGACCGTACTTCTTGATATCGCGTAACCTTGGACCAGAGTTTGGGGGTTCAGCTGGTCTGGTCTTCTACTTTGGCAATACCTTTGCAGCTGCCCTCTATATACTGGGCTCCATAGAACTGCTAGTTGTAAGGAGGCTCTTGTGTGTGATGTGTTTCTCCCTCTTCATGTCAGCATCCTTGAGCCAGTTAGCATTTTTCCTTTCCCAAAGGTGTACATTGCGCCACAAATGACTCTATTTGGGTCTGTAACTGACCCTGATGTCCTCTATAACAACATGAGGGTGTATGGCACCATCCTTCTCACTCTGACAGCAATTGTGGTTTTTTTTGGAGTCAAATTTGTAAGTTTTTTTTTTTAAAATTCCATTTTCTCCCATCTGGGACCTGGGTGTGTGGTGGGACCTGAGTGTGTGGCTATTCCCCTCATCTGGGACCTGGGTGTGTGGTGGGACCTGGGTGTGTGGCTATTCCCCCCTCATCTGGGACCTGGGTGTGTGGCTATTCCCCCCACATCTGGGACCAGCTCTTTCTCCCTCACCTGGGTATGGGGCCATTCCCGCTTCCTCACCTATAAAGTGTGTGGTTTTAGATCAACATTGTCGGTGTGGTGTCGATGATTCTGGTGGTACTGGCATGTCTCTCCATCTACGCCGGGGCTTTTGATCCTATTAGCCGAGTACAGTAAGTACATGGATGATTTTAAGTGCATGTGTGTGTATGTGCATGTGTGTATGTGCATGTGTGTATGTGCATGTGTGTGTATGTGCATGTGTGTGTATTTACATGTGTGTATGTGCATGTGTGTATGTGCATGTGTGTATGTGCATGATGTGCATGTGTGTATGTTAATGTGTGTGTGTGCATGTGTGTATGTTAATGTGTGTGTGCATGTGTGTATGTTAATGTGTGCGTGCGCATGTGTGTATGTGTATGTGCATGTGTGTGTATGTGCATATGTGTGTGCCTTTGTATGTGCATGTGTGTGTACATATGCATATGTGGTGGTATGTGTGTGTATGTAAGTATAAATGGGTGTGAGGTGTGATGTGTGCACATGTGTATTTCAATATATGTCTACGCGTATATGTTGCATCACATTCCCCCCTCCCCTCCCCTCCCCTCCCCTCCCCTCCCCTCCCCTCCCCTCCCCTCCCCTCCCCTCCCCTCCCCTCCCCTCCCCTCCCCTCCCCTCCCCTCCCCTCCCCCTCCCCTCCCCTCCCCTCCCCTCCCCTCCCCTCCCCTCCCCTCCCCTCCCCTCCCCTCCCCTCCCCTCCCCTCCCCTCCCCTCCCCTCCCCTCCCCTCCCCTCCCCTCCCCTCCCCTCCCCTCCCCTCCCCTCCCCTCCCCTCCCCTCCCCTCCCCTCCCCTCCCCTCCCCTCCCCTCCCCTCCCCTCCCCTCCCCTCCCCTCCCCTCCCCTCCCCTCCCCTCCCCTCCCCTCCCCTCCCCTCCCCTCCCCTCCCCTCCCCTCCCCTCCCCTCCCCTCCCCTCCCCTCCTTTACAGGATATGCACACTGGATGGTGTAGCATTGGAAGGCCACATCAGTTGTGCCTTCCGTAACTACTCTGACATATCTGAGCTGTACCAGAACAGTACAAATGATACACATTTCTGCCATCCATCGGACCCGTACCTACGTTGGGCATTTAACAGCACCACCTATATAAAAAATGGTGAATGGTTGATGGAACCAGTCTGTAAGATTGGTGTTCCTGGTCTGACAGCAGTTAACACAATAAATGGTAGAGGAGCATGATGTAATCAGGACAGTTTGATTGACAGGGGTTTACTCATCATCCAGAAAATGCTGCTCCAATGTACTTACAGACGGGAGAGGTCAAACCAGGCCAGCAGGGTCAGGGTATCCAGGTGGTGTCTGCTGTGGATACCGACTTCTTTGTGCTTGTAGGAATCCTATTTAATGCAGTCACAGGTATTGGCTTTGTCTCCTGAATTTCCACCTACGCTCATGCATTTGTTTTAGGTATCATGGCAGGCTCCAGCAGGTCTGGGGACCTGAAGGATGCTCAGAAGTCCATTCCCACGGGTACCATTTTGGCCACCCTTTCAACATCACTGTTGTGTATCCTTTACTTCTACCATCACTGCTACACACCTCCCACCTCCAACACACACCCCTCCTACATACCACCACCCTCCACATACCACACCACCACTACTACACACCTCCCACCTCCAACATACACCCCTCCTACATACCACCACCCTCCACACACCACACCACCACTATTACACACCTCCCACCTCCTACATACCACCACCCTCCACCCTCCACATACCACACCACCACTACACACCTCCCACCTCCAACATGCATGTACACCCCTCCTACATACCACCACCCTCCACACACCACACTACCACTACTCCACACCACCACCCTCCACATCAGTTACAAAGGTGTGATACACATGTACATGTGCACTTGAGCCAACATATCCTTGTATGTACCCCTTGACTGATCATAGCTCTAAGCTGTGTACTGGTATTTGGAGGCACCATCAGCAGATTTTATCTCCAGGACCAGTATGTGCAGTGTGCCTCACCCCTTTGTATTTAATCACATTTTGGTCTCACCACCTTGACCTCATGAGCCTTCACTAAACCTATACTCTTCCCTCATCTGATAACCATCATATGATCATCACCTGCTAACCATCACCTGCTAACCATCACCTGATTGTCACCTGCTAACCATCACCTGATGACCATCACCTGATCATCACCTGCTAACCATCACCTGTTCATCACCTGCTAACCATCACCTGATCGTCAGCTGCTAACCATTACCTGATCATCACCTGCTAACCATCACCTGATCATCACCTGCTAACCATCACCTGCTAACCCTCATCTGATGACCATCACTTGCCAGTCCCAACCTTGTAACCTCCTAGCCCCTACTTAAACCATAAGAGACTTGAGGTGATGGTTAGATGAGAGTCACCTGTGGGTGTGGTGTCTTCATGAGATGAGTATTATGGGAACCTAATCATCTTACTATATCTGCCACAGACTGGGGTCTTCTGTTGGCCTGCCAGTGGCTTTGCTTGCTTGGCCTACAAAATGGATCATTTTGATTGGAGCTTTTGTTGCCTCCACTGTTGCTGGTTTGCAGTCGTTAACAAGGTGTGTGTGTGTTTGTGTGTGGGTGGGGTGGGTGGGTGTGTAGTATGGTAGCACATGTGTGTGTAAGCTGTACATGTGTACGTGTGTGTGCTGTGGAGGAGTTTTCCCAAGGGTGGGTTCAAAGTCAAAGGTTCATCCATGTACTATTATAGTTACATCATTGGATACTAAAGCATACTGTTATGAAGGTAACATAGAACATTAAAGTATACTAACATTGTATATTAAAGTACACTATTATGGAGGAAACATTGAAAGTATGCTATTATCATTTATGGCGGTAACATTGGATATGAAAGTATACTATGGATATTAAGGTATAGCATTATGGAGTTACAAATGTCACTGTGATATACATGTATACCATACATGTGCATGTGTGCGCTGTGCTTACGTTTAGTGTGGTGTATGTGCTTGTGTTTTGCTGCATGTGTAGCTACAGTGTGTAGAGCGTCTTTTCAAATGCAGTGCTCCAAAGCTGCTACAGGCCATTGCCAACGACCACCTCATTCCAGTACTTAATTACTTTGGACGACCTGGCTTTAATGGAGAGCCCACCTTGGCACTACTGCTAACCGTTATCCTCGCCGAGGTCGGTGTGCTGATAGCCAGTGTGGACACCGTGGCTCCCATTTCAACCATGTAAGTCATCCAGACAGCTTGGGGCAGGCAGGCAGGCAGCAGGCTGTTATGTGTGGCCTCGTTTTTTAATAGGTTTTTTCTGATCCTTGACTTGCTGGTGCACCTGGCATGCACCCTTCAGTCGTTTCTGAAGGCCCCCAACTGGAGACCCAGGTTCCACTACTACCACTGGAGTGTATCTCTATTTGGTGCCACCCTCTGCCTCATCCTCATGTTCTTCTCGGGATGGTACTACGCCCTCTCAGCCTTGACAGTCACCTTGCTTGTGTACAAGTATATCGAATATCGAGGGCAAGTTAGGGGCATGGGAAACAGGGTTGGGGTTGGGGTTGGGGTGGGGGTGGGGGTGGGGACTAGTTAATCAAGTACATGGGAGGTGAAGTTAAAAGCTTTTAAAGTTGTTGTACATTCACACAACTGTGCCTGCAGTGCCGAGAAGGAATGGGGGGATGGCATAAGAGGACTGAGTCTCCAGGCAGCCCGCTACAGCTTGTTGAAGCTGGAGGAGTCCCCACCTCACACCAAGAACTGGAGGTATGTAAGCAGGAGAGGAGGTTCCTCATCTCCCCCATGGCTTCGAATGTTGCTGCCTTCAGGCCACAAGTGCTGGTCCTATGCAAGCTGGACAGAAACTTTATCCCAGCGCAACCCAAAGTCTTGAGCTTTGTCAGCCAGCTTAAGGCAGGTCGGTTAGCTAAATATTTGACTCTCATGCCAATTGGGTCACTCTGGCTGCTCTGCTGTATCTCAGGTAAAGGGTTGGCCCTCATCTACTCTGTGCTGGAAGGTGTCTACACTAACAATGTTGCAGAGGCATCGGCTGCAAAACTGGTAACCCTTTTTCTTTCTTTCATTTACTGTCATTGCAAGGTGGGTGTGTTCTCCTCTCCTCTCCCTTCCCTCCTCTTCCCACACACACACACGCAGAGTCTAAAACGGTTTTCTGATGAGAACAAGATCAAAGGGTTTTGCACAGTTGTTGCAGCTCCCAATGTAGCGACAACCCTGCCCATCATGTGAGCCTTTACGCCGGTCTTGACCCCAGACCCAGTTCATTGCAGCACCTAATGAAATGCATTGCTACTACAGTCGAATTAAGTGATGTAATCTATCCACCGCTGCAATGGACTGTATCTGGGGCCGTAACTAACTTAATACCACACCCATCTTTGAGACAAACTTTATCCTTCGCCCCCCCCCCCCCCCCCCCCCCCCTCTGGCCTGTGCAGTGTTCAGGGAGCAGGGCTTGGTGGTCTGAAGCACAACACTGTGGTGGTGCTGTGGCCAGATAGCTGGAAGACTAAAAAAACATGGGAACTCTTCGTGGGTAAGCCCCGCCCACATAGGAGTCCCTGCAACATGTGCTCCACCACTCTTCTTGAATATAAAACCCTTTCTTTCAAGGCATCATTCGTGTGGCTGCCTGCGCCCAGCTGGCTGTCCTTGTCCCAAAGGGCATTGACTGGTTCCCTAGTAAGGTGGACAGAATGAAGGGGAACATTGACGTGTGGTGGGTGGTCCATGATGGGGGACTGCTGATGCTCCTACCATTCCTGCTGAAGCAGCATAAGGTCTGGAAGCACTGCACACTGAGGATATTCACTGTTGCTGGTAGGCTCCTTGCTCCAACCCAACCCCCTGCTTAGTGTGAAGTGCTCTTCGGATGTGCTGTTTGAATGTCCTTGTGTCTAGAACCTGCTGACAACAGCATTCAGATGAAAAAGGACCTGGATCATTTTATGTATCAACTGAGGCTTGATGCTGTGGTCAGTGTGGTTGAACTGGTAAGTTTATAGATCTAAATAGTTATCGTTCAATGTGATGGAAATATTAATTCTCTCCTTTGCAACTATAGCTGGATTCTGACATATCGGCTTACACGTACGAGAAGACACTGGTCATGGAGCAGCGGAATGACTTCTTGAAGAGGCTAAATCTGAACAGAAGAGAGCGTACCATGGAGGTGGGCCTGATGAGGAGACCCAGCGTCATACCTCCCCAAGAAGAGGTGATGGACATGGATGACCCTTCCGTACAAGCTATCAGAATGAGTGAACTACAGCAAGGTGAGTCAGTGGGTAGACTATGCTAGACTAACTTTATGATATGTTTCAGAAAAGGTCATTATACCTCCCGAAGTGCCCAATCACCAGGGATTGGAAAACACTCTTACTACACCGTAAGTGCTCAAAGTATGTATGCCTACATCACCATCCTTACAGAAAAACAGATTCTTGACCTAATGTCAATTGTCCAGACATACACTGTGTAGACCTAACTGCACAGAAGAAAATTCGATTGGGCTTTGCCATGTTTTAATAACTAGTGTGGGCCGAAATTGGCAAGGTCAAGCACCTTCTAGTAGCTGTAAACTTTAAAGTGGAGCAATTGATTTGTTTTTAGAAGTGACCAATATCATAATAATTCCTCCACTGTGACGAACTGGTATTGCACTAATTTAAAAAGGACATGCCTGCTCAGTAGATCGCACAGATGCAACTGCTTGGCACAACACAATGTTCAGCCTAGTGCCTATTGAAGGGCTTGAGATTAATGACTTATGTGCTTATTGAAGGCTAGGGCTTCTGAGCTATTATCATTCATTTGTGTGCGAAATTAAGTGTTGTCCTGACATACATATGGTAGACATCTGTAGAGATGTAACTTTTTCCTTGAAGTTCTGCCATTTACTGTGACCCTCCCACTCCTCAGTAAGGAAGCAAACGTACGTCGGATGAACACCAGTGTAAAGCTGAATGAGATGATCAGAAAGACATCAGAGGAGGCTGCCTTAGTGATAGTTAACCTCCCCTCACCGCCTAAAAGCAAGGATGATGAGAAAAACTGTATCCTTCATCACGCATGCTTTGTGTTTAGTGTGGTGTTACTCTCACATGCACGTACATGCCGTAACCTTGACAACACCATGCAGATATGGAGTTTTTGGATGTGCTGACGGAAGGATTGCCAAAAGTGTTGCTGGTCAGGGGAGGAGGGAGAGAAGTTATCACAATTTATTCATGAAACAATTTGCAAATCATTTATTATTTAACAATGTACTGATCAGATGGTTATCAAAATGCATACAGCCAAGGAGGTCACCGTGTGACCATGTAAGAAGTCTTCTTGGTGTCTCCTATGCAGAAGGCTTGGTGCCTGTGGATGATCTGTAGGGCTCGGGACGCTTTGCCTAGTTACCAAAAAAGAAGGAATAACATGCTGAATGGTGGTGTGTGTGTGTGTGTGTGTGTGTGTGTGTGTGTGTGTGTGTGTGTGTGTGTGTGTATGGTGGTGTGTGTACCTTGACTAAGTTCAATAAATGCAGATAAGAGAATGGCCTGGGGAGGAACCTCCTTGCCAAACAGTGCCACAGCCTGTCAGTGAAGTGGAGCATATATAGACACATTCATTTCACTGCACAACCCAGACCCATCACCTGCAATAACGTTTTTCTGGCTCGATCAAAGTCTTTCTTTACTGCATACAGGCTGGACAAGTTGAACATCATGACAGCTCGCGCCCCCACCACAGTCTCTGGAAACTTATCCATACCAACAGCTAGGGGAAGAAAATACGATAGCTTTAACCACAGCCTTCTCCCCCCCCCCTATCCTTCTCTTCCGCATCTCCTAAATGAAGCACACACCTATGGGCTTAGCAGGCTTGCAAGTGGTCTCGGTGCCAGAAGCCTTCGATGGCTTGGTATCCTCAGTGGTGGGGTCACTTGGCTGCGATGTGGGTACCACAGGGAGGCTAACATTGATGTCGCTTATGGTGTCCGGGTTGAGCAGCTGTAGAGCCTCTTGTGCCCTGTCCAGAAGGATGAACGCTTCGGCTGCGTACAGTTGGCCAAGGAATTTGAGACCCCCGGGGAGCTGGGGTGTGCTGAGCAACTGCTGGGCGTATCCCAGTGCAGTAACCGGGTCCCCAAGTGCGTGGTACACGTACGACAGGCAGACAAGGACAGCATTTCTGTGTGCATGTGCATGTAGTGTGTGTGCATGTGCATGTAGTGTGTGGGTGTGCATGTAGTGTGTGGATGTGCATGTAGTGTGGATGTGCATGTTGTGTGGGTGCATGTAGTGTGTGGATGTGCATGTAGTGTGTGTGCATGTGCATGTAGTGTGTGTGGATGTGCATGTAGTGTGTGTGTGGTGCATGTAGTGTGTGTGGGTGCGGATGTGCATGTTGTGTGGGTGCATGTAGTGTGTGTGGATGTGCATGTGCATGTAGTGTAGATGTGTATGTAGTGTGGACGTGTGGGTGCATGTAGTGTGGATGTGCATGTAGTGTGGATGTGTATTATGTGGGTGCATGTAGTGTGTGTGGATGTGCATGTAGTGTGTGTGTGGTGCATGTAGTGTGTGTGGGTGCGGATGTGCATGTTGTGTGGGTGCATGTAGTGTGTGTGGATGTGCATGTGCATGTAGTGTAGATGTGTATGTAGTGTGGACGTGTGGGTGCATGTAGTGTGGATGTGCATGTAGTGTGGGTGCATGTAGTGTGTATGTGTGGATGTGCATGTAGTGTGGATGTGTATTATGTGGTGCATGTAGTGTGTGTGTGGGTGCATGTAGTGTGTATGTGTGGATTTGCATGTAGTGTGTGTGGATGTGCATGTAGTGTGTGTAGATGTGTATGTAGTGTGTGGATGTGCATGTAGTGTGGATGTGCATGTTGTGTGGGTGCATGTAGTGTGTGGATGTGCATGTAGTGTGTGTGCATGTGCATGTAGTGTGTGTGGATGTGCATGTAGTGTGTTGTGTGGATGTGCATGTAGTGTGTATGTGTGGGTGCATGTAGTGTGTATGTGTGTATGTGTATGTGTGGATGTGCATGTAGTGTGTGCATGTATGTGGGTGTGTTGTGAGTACACAGGTGTGCTCTCTTGGGACGCTCACTCACCGCAGGTTGCTGATTTTTTCTTTCGTAATTGGAGGCCCTGGAAGTGCCGACACGCTAACGTCGCTGTTAGGGGCACCTGCACTGTCTTTGGTGTCCAAACTGCCACCGCTGGGGGTGGGGTCAGCGGGTATTGGTGGGAGGAGAAACAGCGCATTGCGAAGGCAAACCGATGCAAACTCGAGTGTTGGTGCGGGCATGGCAGCAGAGTGAGGATGGGTGTCGTACCTACAGTGCATGAATAAAGGGGAAGGGGGGGGGGGGGGGGGGGTAAAAATGGAAGTGAGGGAGAGGGAGACTGGGGAGGAGGCACATACATGAAATGTTCCTTGATGCGGGCCTGTACCGGTACCACAGCCAACTTGTGGTGGAGGCCCATTCCGAAGCTCATGCGGACCACAGGGCTCCGATTCCTCTGTGCAGCACTAAGGTCATCCAAGTTCTGAAGGTGGGGGAGCAAGGGGGGGAGGGAGCAAGGGAGGGAGGGAGCAAGGGAGGGAGGGAGCAAGGGAGGGAGGGAGCAAGGGAGGGAGGGAGCAAGGGAGGGAAGGTGGGATATAAATAGAGAAACTGTAAGGAGGTAGTGTTTTCAAAAAGGTGATTTACGACACACATACACACACACACACTTCAGAATTTAAACTACACTAGTAATGTTTACTACAAGTGATGTGTATTACAAGCAATTGCAATAGATTATTGTGATGCCACAGGAGGAGCACATTCAAAGCACTGCTGATGGTCAGCCACAAACTTGAGTTGTTTTGTTACACAAGTATCTTACATCATGACCTATTTTTCTGCAAATGAAGAAATAATGGGCACCTCACCTTAGCATCTGACGCAATGCATGCCTCTGCCAATCTAAGCCACAGGCATGGATTGGAGTGAAACACCTGAACCACTTCAAGGAGGGAGTCAAAGGCAGCCATGGTGTACCCTGCAAACAGCTGCTGCAACCCAAGGTTGTACAGGATCACATGGCGACAGTTAACTCCAAGAACGTTAAGTGGGCGCCCTGATAGTGGGGTTGCTATGATCAACCCAAAAAAAGAAGGGATTATGAATTAAGCACTGCGCTCACACCTGTTGCATGTCACATGACCTATGATGTGTCATAATTTTATTTCCTGGTATAACCCTGTTGCAAGAAAATCAAATTGTATTCTTTTTGATATTGTGGGGGGGGGGGGGGGGGGGGGGGAAGAGAGGAAAACCAAAAGTACAACTGTGAGGTCCAGTGGACACATGGACTGGTATGGACAATGGTACAGCTTTAGCTAATATATGTATTTGTATGGTTGATTTGATAAATCTACCTATACTATATTTATTTATGGAACATAATCCTACAAAACAGGTCTTGCGATGTTTTTTATTTTGGTTTCCAAGTATACATCAAATGCTTGAACTTCCATCGTGGAATTGTAATGCTCTGAATATTGAGTTTGCTATACATTTTAACACAAAAACGTTGCCTTTCTACCCCCCTGTCCTGGAAGATGCAGCAGAAGGCCCAGTTAATATTCCACTTTAGATATTATTTACCCCCCTCATCCACCTCCATATTTATTAATTCCTACAGCTCTATATTAATAACTGCCTGGTGATGCACAAGTCAGGTGACAGCAGAGGGGTGTGGCATACCTCTGTCCAGGGGTGGAAAACCATTGAGGGCCGCGTCGTTCTCCTCAATAGCCTTCCTGAAGTAGTGGGCAGCCAAGCTGTGCTTCCCCAGCTGGTAATGCACGCACCCAAGGTTGTTGAAGTAGAAGGAAGCCAGACATTCACCGGCGTCTGTGGCCACGGGCATGTGGGGAGCTGAGCCTAGTACCTTCACAGCCTTCTTGTAGTTGCGGCGAAGGTACTCCACGTTGGCCTTAAAGAAGTGGGCACAGGGGGTCTGCGTGGTGGGGAGCGTAGTAGTAGTGGAGGGGGCGTGTACATGGGTGGGTGAGGATCAGGTACACGTAGTGGTCCCCCATGGGGGAGGAGGCCCACACACAAACGCACACAATATGTACACATGCACATGCACGCAGGCTTTGTGCACACGCATGCAAAACACACCACGTACATTTCCAGCAGTGCCTGCGATGGACTTCACTTCCTTCTTGCAGGCCTTGACGTTCTTGTGGAGCAGATGAAGCCTGGCCTTGAGTGGGTGGAGCATGTGGTACCGCCTGTCCTCCTCGCGCCCCTCCCCCTCCACCCCCATACTGTTCTCCAAACTTTCAACGTGGCTACTGACTTTGCCCAGTTGGTACGTACAGATGTACATATCGATGAGGAGCAGGGACACTTGCAGGGACAAGTTTTCACCTACAAGTTAGTGATGTGCATGGGTGCATGGGTGCATGTGCAAGGAAGCATGTTGTTGTTGTGTACAAGTATTGTGCATATGTGCACGTAGAAGTATCACAAGTATATATGTGTGTGTATTAGTGTGTGTGTGTGTGTGTGTGTGTGTGCGTGTGTGTGTGTGTTAGTGCAGGTAGAAGGCAATAAATGAGTGCATGATGCAATATGCACTGGATTCTGTACAGTACCTAGAGCACCTGATACTTTGTGCAGCTCCTCCAAAATATGTGTAGCCTGGGTGTACTGGTGAAGCTGTAAAGGGGGGAGGGTGGTGGGAAAACAAGTTGTGAGAATGAAACTAAGCAATACCACCAACTGCTACTGTTCCTTCGTTACAACTGATTATGTAACCATCACACAGTGCACATACAAAAGCTGTATGGCTGGCGCCTGCTAATACTGAACATAACTACACAACGGAAGAAGCAAACTGAAGGTTTACCACTTGCAACGGCATATTTTCAGAAAGCTTTCCCGTCACAGTAACAATACCGGATAATTTGTCTTCCATATGTGTGTCCATGTGTCTTACCCTCGCGTGAATGAGCGCTTGATTGAAGAGGAGCACGCCCTTCTCACAAAGGTTGCATTCACCGCTTCCATTTTCCGACTCCCTGTCAAACTTCGGTTCGCACACGAGTACGGCGCCCCAGGGCGGCAATAGTAATTAATGATGTACGAGAAGGTGGGAAGAAGGCACCAACCTGCACATTCACAGCTTGAAGATTCTTACGAAATTCGTCAGTGAGGGTAAGGTTGGATAGCAGGTACAGGGCCACTGCCCTATTATGAGCGACTCGGGGGTCTCGACGGCGGGCGTCAAGCAGTTTGTTCAGAGCGGACAGGCAGCTTTCGTACCTCTGGCTGTCGAAGGCTTCCTTCGCCATCCTTGCTAACTCTGGTTCGTGATCGGATACCCCTTGCTCGGTAGCCTCGGATGGTTGAGGTTCCATGGCGGGTTAATACAATTTAAAATAAATATTAAATAAATTCAATACGTTATATTACCAAATATCTATGGTATTACTAACTGAAAATTGTAGTTCACGACGATGATACCGAAAACATGTAGGGTGCAAGCAGAGGGGGAATAGTTGCAGTGACGTATCAGGTGGCAGCACAGCGACGGGTCTGAGTCGGTCCCCCCCCCCCCCCCCCCCCCCCCAATCCTAAAGTTGGAGAGGGCAGGCTAGTCTCGTACCCAGACCCAGATTTTCACAGCAGCATGTATGTGGTGTGTGTGTGTGTGCATGTGTGTGGTGTGTGTGACGTGTGTGGTTTGTGTGGTATGTGTGGTGTGTGTGATGTGTGTGTGGTGTGTTTGTGTGTGTGTGATGTATGTGGTGTTAGTGATGTGTATGTGTGTGTGTGATGTGTATGTGTGTGTGACTTTCAAACTGTTAAAAAAACATTGTCCAACTTATTAAAAAGGTTAGTGAGGGCAGGTATAGATCCCCTACACCTTTCCTATAATAATCTTGCATCCACCACTGCTGTGTGTGGAAATGCTATGTCAATGTACATTCCAGCCCAGGTGTACACCCTAGTCCCCAGTCTTCAGCCTCGCATATCTGCCTTGGTGAAGCCCTGTGTGGACTACCTTCTCTCCCTGAAGATGCCCTCGGGGAACTTCCCTGGTTCCCTGGAGTCAGCCAGAACTGACAAGCTGGTGCACTGGTGTCATGGAGCACCAGGTGTCATGGAGCACCTGGTGTCATCCACATATTTGCCCATGCCTAGGGGGTATGTTGAATTATGGGTATGGGGTTAAGTGTACATCTGGGGTTTACCGTGTACACTATAGAGTATCCAGGGGTTAAAGTGTACATTATAGAGTATCCAGGGTTACAGGGGTAAGGTGTACATGTACGGTTTGTAAAAATAAAAGCCATGGGAGCTGTTTATGAAAGCTGACAATATGATGTACTTATGAGACAAATGTCAGCAGTGTACATGTATGTCAGTGTCAGCAGTGTACATGTACATCAGTGTCAGCAGTGTACATGTACATCAGTGTCAGCAGTGTACATGTATGTCAGTGTCAGCAGTGTACATGTACATCAGTGTCAGTAGTGTACATGTACATCAGTGTCAGCAGTGTACATGTATGTCAGTGTCAGCAGTGTACATGTACATCAGTGTCAGCAGTGTACATGTACATCAGTGTCAGCAGTGTACATGTACATCAGTGTCAGCAGTGTACATGTATGTCAGTGTCAGCAGTGTACATGTATGTCAGTGTCAGCAGTGTACATGTATGTCAGTGTCAGCAGTGTACATGTATGTCAGTGTCAGCAGTGTACATGTACATCAGTGTCAGCACAGCAGTGTACATGTACATCAGTGTCAGCAGTGTACATGTACATCAGTGTCAGCAGTGTACATGTACATCAGTGTCAGCAGTGTACATGTACATCAGTGTCAGCAGTGTACATGTATGTCAGTGTCAGCAGTGTACATGTGCATCAGTGTCAGCAGTGTACATGTACATCAGTGTCAGCAGTGTACATGTACATCAGTGTCAGTAGTGTACATGTACATCAGTGTCAGCAGTGTACATGTACATCAGTGTCAGCAGTGTACATGTACATCAGTGTCAGCAGTGTACATGTA
Organism: Spongilla lacustris; assembly: GCA_949361645.1. Lineage (NCBI taxonomy): Eukaryota > Metazoa > Porifera > Demospongiae > Spongillida > Spongillidae > Spongilla > Spongilla lacustris. The sequence continues at coordinate 5,867,540 of OX442433.1, read as the reverse complement.
CATCAGTGTCAGCAGTGTACATGTACATCAGTGTCAGTAGTGTACATGTATGTCAGTGTCAGCAGTGTACATGTACATCAGTGTCAGCAGTGTACATGTACATCAGTGTCAGCAGTGTACATGTACATCAGTGTCAGCAGTGTACATGTATGTCAGTGTCAGCAGTGTACATGTATGTCAGTGTCAGCAGTGTACATGTATGTCAGTGTCAGCAGTGTACATGTATGTCAGTGTCAGCAGTGTACATGTACATCAGTGTCAGCAGTGTACATGTACATCAGTGTCAGCAGTGTACATGTACATCAGTGTCAGCAGTGTACATGTACATCAGTGTCAGCAGTGTACATGTACATCAGTGTCAGCAGTGTACATGTACATCAGTGTCAGCAGTGTACATGTATGTCAGTGTCAGCAGTGTACATGTATGTCAGTGTCAGCAGTGTACATGTATGTCAGTGTCAGCAGTGTACATGTACATCAGTGTCAGCAGTGTACATGTACATCAGTGTCAGCAGTGTACATGTGCATCAGTGTCAGCAGTGTACATGTACATCAGTGTCAGCAGTGTACATGTGCATCAGTGTCAGCAGTGTACATGTACATCAGTGTCAGCAGTGTACATGTATGTCAGTGTCAGCAGTGTACATGTACATCAGTGTCAGCAGTGTACATGTACATCAGTGTCAGCAGTGTACATGTACATCAGTGTCAGCAGTGTACATGTACATCAGTGTCAGTAGTGTACATGTACATCAGTGTCAGCAGTGTACATGTACATCAGTGTCAGTAGTGTACATGTACATCAGTGTCAGCAGTGTACATGTACATCAGTGTCAGCAGTGTACATGTATGTCAGTGTCAGCAGTGTACATGTACATCAGTGTCAGCAGTGTACATGTACATCAGTGTCAGCAGTGTACATGTACATCAGTGTCAGCAGTGTACATGTACATCAGTGTCAGTAGTGTACATGTACATCAGTGTCAGCAGTGTACATGTACATCAGTGTCAGCAGTGTACATGTACATCAGTGTCAGTAGTGTACATGTACATCAGTGTCAGCAGTGTACATGTACATCAGTGTCAGTAGTGTACATGTACATCAGTGTCAGCAGTGTACATGTACATCAGTGTCAGCAGTGTACATGTACATCAGTGTCAGCAGTGTACATGTACATCAGTGTCAGCAGTGTACATGTACATCAGTGTCAGCAGTGTACATGTACATCAGTGTCAGCAGTGTACATGTATGTCAGTGTCAGAAGTGTACATGTACATCAGTGTCAGCAGTGTACATGTGCATCAGTGTCAGCAGTGTACATGTATGTCAGTGTCAGCAGTGTACATGTATGTCAGTGTCAGCAGTGTACATGTACATCAGTGTCAGCAGTGTACATGTATGTCAGTGTCAGCAGTGTACATGTATGTCAGTGTCAGCAGTGTACATGTACATCAGTGTCAGCAGTGTACATGTATGTCAGTGTCAGCAGTGTACATGTACATCAGTGTCAGCAGTGTACATGTATATCAGTGTCAGCAGTGTACATGTATGTCAGTGTCAGCAGTGTACATGTATGTCAGTGTCAGCAGTGTACATGTACATCAGTGTCAGCAGTGTACATGTACATCAGTGTCAGCAGTGTACATGTATGTCAGTGTCAGCAGTGTACATGTATGTCAGTGTCAGCAGTGTACATGTATGTCAGTGTCAGCAGTGTACATGTATGTCAGTGTCAGCAGTGTACATGTACATCAGTGTCAGCAGTGTACATGTACATCAGTGTCAGCAGTGTACATGTACATCAGTGTCAGCAGTGTACATGTATGTCAGTGTCAGCAGTGTACATGTATGTCAGTGTCAGTAGTGTACATGTACATCAGTGTCAGCAGTGTACATGTACATCAGTGTCAGCAGTGTACATGTACATCAGTGTCAGCAGTGTACATGTACATCAGTGTCAGCAGTGTACATGTACATCAGTGTCAGCAGTGTACATGTACATCAGTGTCAGCAGTGTACATGTATGTCAGTGTCAGCAGTGTACATGTACGTCAGTGTCAGTAGTGTACATGTATGTCAGTGTCAGCAGTGTACATGTACATCAGTGTCAGCAGTGTACATGTATGTCAGTGTCAGCAGTGTACATGTACATCAGTGTCAGCAGTGTACATGTATGTCAGTGTCAGCAGTGTACATGTATGTCAGTGTCAGCAGTGTACATGTACATCAGTGTCAGTAGTGTACATGTACGTCAGTGTCAGCAGTGTACATGTACATCAGTGTCAGCAGTGTACATGTACATCAGTGTCAGCAGTGTACATGTATGTCAGTGTCAGCAGTGTACATGTATGTCAGTGTCAGCAGTGTACATGTATGTCAGTGTCAGCAGTGTACATGTATGTCAGTGTCAGCAGTGTACATGTACATCAGTGTCAGCACAGCAGTGTACATGTACATCAGTGTCAGCAGTGTACATGTATGTCAGTGTCAGTAGTGTACATGTACATCAGTGTCAGCAGTGTACATGTACATCAGTGTCAGCAGTGTACATGTATGTCAGTGTCAGCAGTGTACATGTACATCAGTGTCAGCAGTGTACATGTACATCAGTGTCAGCACAGCAGTGTACATGTACATCAGTGTCAGCAGTGTACATGTATGTCAGTGTCAGCAGTGTACATGTATGTCAGTGTCAGCAGTGTACATGTACATCAGTGTCAGCACAGCAGTGTACATGTACATCAGTGTCAGCAGTGTACATGTATGTCAGTGTCAGTAGTGTACATGTACATCAGTGTCAGCAGTGTACATGTACATCAGTGTCAGCAGTGTACATGTATGTCAGTGTCAGCAGTGTACATGTACATCAGTGTCAGCAGTGTACATGTACATCAGTGTCAGCACAGCAGTGTACATGTACATCAGTGTCAGCAGTGTACATGTACATCAGTGTCAGCAGTGTACATGTATGTCAGTGTCAGTAGTGTACATGTACATCAGTGTCAGCAGTGTACATGTACATCAGTGTCAGCAGTGTACATGTACATCAGTGTCAGCAGTGTACATGTATGTCAGTGTCAGCAGTGTACATGTATGTCAGTGTCAGCAGTGTACATGTACATCAGTGTCAGCACAGCAGTGTACATGTACATCAGTGTCAGCAGTGTACATGTATGTCAGTGTCAGTAGTGTACATGTACATCAGTGTCAGCAGTGTACATGTACATCAGTGTCAGCAGTGTACATGTATGTCAGTGTCAGCAGTGTACATGTACATCAGTGTCAGCAGTGTACATGTACATCAGTGTCAGCACAGCAGTGTACATGTACATCAGTGTCAGCAGTGTACATGTACATCAGTGTCAGCAGTGTACATGTACATCAGTGTCAGCAGTGTACATGTATGTCAGTGTCAGCAGTGTACATGTACATCAGTGTCAGCAGTGTACATGTACATCAGTGTCAGCAGTGTACATGTACATCAGTGTCAGCAGTGTACATGTACATCAGTGTCAGCAGTGTACATGTATGTCAGTGTCAGCAGTGTACATGTATGTCAGTGTCAGCAGTGTACATGTACATCAGTGTCAGCAGTGTACATGTATGTCAGTGTCAGCAGTGTACATGTGCATCAGTGTCAGCAGTGTACATGTACATCAGTGTCAGCAGTGTACATGTATGTCAGTGTCAGTAGTGTACATGTACATCAGTGTCAGCAGTGTACATGTACATCAGTGTCAGCAGTGTACATGTATGTCAGTGTCAGCAGTGTACATGTACATCAGTGTCAGCAGTGTACATGTATGTCAGTGTCAGCAGTGTACATGTACATCAGTGTCAGCAGTGTACATGTATGTCAGTGTCAGCAGTGTACATGTACATCAGTGTCAGCAGTGTACATGTACATCAGTGTCAGCAGTGTACATGTACATCAGTGTCAGCAGTGTACATGTACATCAGTGTCAGCAGTGTACATGTATGTCAGTGTCAGCAGTGTACATGTATGTCAGTGTCAGCAGTGTACATGTACATCAGTGTCAGCAGTGTACATGTACATCAGTGTCAGCAGTGTACATGTACATCAGTGTCAGCAGTGTACATGTATGTCAGTGTCAGTAGTGTACATGTACATCAGTGTCAGCAGTGTACATGTACATCAGTGTCAGCAGTGTACATGTACATCAGTGTCAGCAGTGTACATGTATGTCAGTGTCAGCAGTGTACATGTATGTCAGTGTCAGTAGGATATGTGCACACTAGCTAATATCATCACTTGGGGGTTGCTACAACATTTTTATGACATCATCTGTTACAGGTGTTTGGTGACAGGAAGTATCTCGATGCTGCGGTGGACTGTGCGGAAGTGGTCTGGGACCGAGGGCTCCTTCACTAGGGGTATGGATTATGCCATGGTGTTGTAGGAAATGCCTACACCTTCCTGCAGCTGTTCAGACTGACCAGCAGGGCAGAGTACTTCAATAGGGCAGTGAAGGTGAGTGTGGATATAAAGTAATGGTGGTTGAGAGTGTTGTGGTGGATGCATGCATTAACTACATATGGGAATATGCCTGCAAATTTGAGGAAGTATACACGTTGCCTTCTGTCTAGTTTACAGAGTGGTGTCTCTCTAGTTCTGACAGGAGGTGTCGTATTCCTGACCATCCCTTCTCACTGTTTGAAGGTGAGGCCTGTATCTAAACCTGGTCCCCAGACTTTTTGGCATGTACATATATATACTACCCAAACAACAAACGTATCGTGTTATGCATTTTATGCAGACCTAGTTCTATTCTGTAAACAGGTTTAGCTGTAACAGCCCTCTTCTTCACTGACATGGCCCATGACCCATCACGTGCCTTCTATACAGCCTTGGAGCTGCCCTCCAATAAAAGCACATCATGAGCAACAAGTACAGAAGACTTGTGACATGCTTAGCTGCCTCATGTTGTGTAGTCACTGTGCTGTACAGTACCTGTAGTGTAATGAACTGTACACATGCTATGTTAGTGTGTATCACTGTGCTGTACAGTACCTGTGGTATAATGAACTATACACATGCTATATTAGTGTGTATAGTCACTGTGCTGTACAGTACCTGTGGTATAATGAACTGTACACATGCTATGTTAGTGTGTATCACTGTGCTGTACAGTACCTGTGGTATAGTGAGCTGTACACATGCTATATTAGTGTGTATCACTGTGCTGTACAGTACCTGTGGTATAATGAACTATACACATGCTATATTAGTGTGTATCACTATGCTGTACAGTACCTGTGGTATAATGAACTATACACATGCTATGTTAGTGTGTATCACTGTGCTGTACAGTACCTGTGGTATAATGAACTATACACATGCTATATTAGTGTGTTTGAGGTGAATACACTTGCTTGGCTTGTGGTTCAATCGTGACAGTCTATTAACTATTGTAGGCACACTGGAAATGGTGAAGATCCCTTGGTAGCTTTTCTTACACGGTGTTAGCATATTTAACCCTGCTGTGAACAGAAGTGGCCACATGGCTGCCTATATGGGACACACCACTTGACCTTCAGGGCCGTGGCCATTGACAGAGCCCAACAGACAGTCCAAAATCATCTATGCTTGCTATTAGTTTTTAATTGTCTGTGTTAATGTTTTTCATTCATAAGTAAGTAAAAACTTTATCTCTAAGAACATTGGTGCATGGTATATACATGTAGGATATGAAGGCAATGGTAGTGTAAAAAGGAATGGGACAGGAGTCTATAAATAAGGATCGTTCTGTACTTAGCACACAAATGTACATATAATAGACCACCACCATTGCCTTCAAATCCTATATACCACCCAACCTTCTCATATTTTTATTTACTTTGTTAAATGTAGTCCTTCCCCCACGTTGCCTTTTAGTCCCCTCCACCAATACTCCCTATTAGTGCCCCCCTCCCCCAACACTACCTATTGGCCCCCAGGTTGTGCAGAAGGGCATGGGAGACTTGCTCTGGTCACTGTCATCAAGGCACCCCTCAAGCAAGGCAGAGTCTATCCTGCTCAGAGCACTGGTGTTGCTAGGAGCTGTTCTCTAGCCTCCGCCCACCTGTTCCTCACCAGGGACTGGAGGTAAGATAACTAAGAGGGGGAGAGACATTCTTCAAGGTGGTGAGTGGATGACAAGAGGGGGGAACAGGAAGGCATGAGGAGGAGGAGAGGTATAAATGGGTTTGAGGTGTGATCAGCATTCTGAGCTGAAGTACAAAGGTGGTTCAGTCAGCAGTTCCTCATCAATGGTGATCTACAGGTACATGTATAGAGGAGGAGCTATCCATTTATACTAGAATGGCTCCAAAGGTTTAATCACATGTAGATCTAGTTGGGTACATGTACCAAGGACCAGCCAATACATGTACACAACCACCAGAATGAAGTAGGTCATGTGACACCCTCTCCCAAATCGCTATATGGGTGACTAGGTGCTGGCAGATAACTACAGTGGTGCTTGAGAGGGGGAGGGGCATGCTTCAAGGTCGATACTATTTGCGAGTGGATGACAAGAGGGAGGAACAGGAAGGCCTGAGGAGGAGGAGAGGTATAGGGGTGTAAGGTGTGATCAGCATTCCAAAAAAGAGGTCCAAAGATGGTTCATGGCTTCAATCAACATCAATGGTGCATGTACATGTATGGAGGAGGAGCTGCCTATTGATACTACATGTAGAATGGCTCCAAAGGTTTAATCACATGTAAATCTACATGGGTACATGTACCAAAGATCAGCCACATACCAATAATACATGTACACAACCACCAGAATGAAGCAGTACATGTACACATACACCAGGTCATGTGACACCCTCTTCCAAATCACTATATGGACAAGTGAGAGGAGAAAGAGGGAGGGAGGGAGGGAGGGAGGAGGGTAGAAGGGGAAGGAGAGGAGGCAGCTGATGGATGATGGTTGTGGTGTTTGTTTGATAATCTCAGATAATATGATTTGATACTCAAAGATTGTGGATGAGAAGGTTGTCAGTGAGTTTTGTTTGACAGACGTGACTAGCCACTCTTCCAATGGACCTTTTGCCTTTGACGTCACGCATGAATTTTGGGGGGGGGGCAACTTTAAAAATGGCATAACTTCACCATCATAGCTCCTACATGCTTTTCTTTTTAAATTTTTATTGAGAAGTAAATTACCACACGTTTCATTTTTGTTGTATTTCATGATGGAGCTCTGTAAGGGATTTGTATGCAGCGAAACATTGCGGAAGTTGCTAATGAGACACGCGAAGTCGCGCTTTTCGATTTTTGGGGGGGCAACTTCCGGTAACTTGTGAGCGCTGTAACATTTGCACCGTAACTGGCGAAGGTACTTCATTTTGGAATATAGTCAGGCATCCATTTACCATTAATTTAGTACTTGCTGTGTTTCTTCGTGAAGTTCCTATAAGGACTTATGTTGTGTCAAACACAACCAATTAATTTGTGACGTCAGAAGGCAAAAGGTCCATTGCAAACTGCAGTGCCAGTGGCACGTATGTTCCTAGTAATACTGAATACTTGGAACTTTTATTACAAGTTGGGGGGGGGGGGAGCCATGGCCATCCTCCCCCCCCCCCCCCCCCCCCCCCCCCGGGGACGCCCATGGAGGAGATACAATTGGTTCACGTATATTACCTCCTTGCACACAAGAGATGCTAGGTCACCGATTGCATCCTGTACCACACCCACTACATTTTTACTATAGAGAGCGACGAACAAAGACACTACACAAATGCTATACATACTGCTGTATTGGGGACTCAAGGTACGGGTTGGCAGATAAATGAATTTTGCAATCGAACGACTCGTACTCCAATAAGAATTGAACCCCTTCAAAACGAAATGCCGCCTTTGGCGCGCGCATGCGCAGTTATCGTTACTGAAAAGAATAGCAGCATTTCGTATTTGACTTTTTCGTGCTCAGAAAAGCTCTTATAACCGTTCATGGCTGCTCGCCTCCCGTTGTCCCTGTACAACCTGTAAGTGGTACACCTGTGTGTTTATATGTATGTCTAGCCAGTGTTTATCCACACGCAGCTTCATTCGTCTTATTCACTCTACTACCACCGCGACCTACAACCCCCCGCGTGCTTCAAATGCCATGACGGGTACACCGTGCCTTGGCAGGTAAGGAAAGCAGGTATCTGTTCGTCTTTTCCTTCCCCCTTTCCAATGAGAACGTTTTTATTATGCATTTAATAGGGGGCATAATTCGCTCAAACGGGCGCGGTGGGAAAAAGTTCCGTTACGTGCAGGTGACATACTACGTGAAGCATTTGCTTTGACGCCATGTCCATGGTAAGTCAGCTGCATGCAGATCAGTGTATTAGGTTAATTATCGTAGTTAAAAACGAAACGTCGTTATCCTCGAATTAAGGTTGTAAGCGTGCACGTGCCTAGCTCTCTTCCGTGATTTTCCTATCTCCACTAGTAACTGTATATGTACGTGTGGCGACGCGACGGCGGCATGCGTGCGCGTGATCAATATTGGGGAATAATCACACGGATGAATTTTTTTAAATTGGTTCTCGTACTCAGACCTGATCCGAAGAGAGTTGAGTCAACTTGAGTGTAGTATACATGAGTTGAAACATTATCGCTACATGTATACTCTTTATGCATGTATACTGCACATAGCCTGTAGCGCACTGTGCATGTGGAGTGCTCATCAAATAGAAAATGAAATAGCATGACATTTTTGGGCAATTTTAATCAGTATGCCACATATCCCTCACAACACGCGATTATATTTACTAGGCACTGTTGCATCTAGCACACAATGTCAAATGACTCATGTTAACAAAAGCCAACTCATCGCTATTATCTGCTCTTTTCCACTGTATTCAGAAATTGCCGATCCAACAACACTGACTGGACATAGTAAGTGTTGAATGGTCACCTGTGTAGGCTATTAATAGTACATGCAATAATTCCAATAGAGAAGATATGGTGTCACCTGCCTCACCTTTGCACCTCATTTTATTGTGCAAGTCACGGGTGCTTACAGCCCCACACAGGCCCTCACAACCTGCATGCTGTTGTGTTGTTCATTTATGTGATGCAGATGTGCAATATGGGATGGATTTTTATTTTTATTTTTTAAAGCACTGTATTTACTTTTATTTAGAACTGAAGCAGCATAAAGGGACGAATGAAAGATAGCTGCATTGGAGCAGCAGCTAAATTATCTACCACCATCAGCTGTCTGGTCATCCCCTCATGCCCTCAGCACCACCACCATCACCATCACAGGATGCGGTGAGAAGGCTAACATCTCTGGAGGCCAACATTGCAGAGCTGAGGGCACAGCTTCTCTCCATAGGGGATGTGGAAGAGATGGTGAGTATGCTCGGGGTGAAAGGTTCTTGCCCATGTATAGCCCTCTACTCTCCATTTGGTCCTATCCCTCTAGCTTCTCTCTTATATTAACCCTGTACATGTCCCCTGCCCCTCCCTGTGTTTCCCCATCCCATACCTACCCCCTCCTACCCCCTCCATGTATGCCCCCTCCCCATGCGCCTCTCTTCTACACCCTCCATGTATTCTCCCCTCTTGTACCTCTCTCATCACACTGATACTCATGAGATCATTGTTACCATTGAGGAGTCACCTTCACCCTCCCCCCCCCATGTGCCCCTTTTCTACACCCTACCTTTATGTTCCCCTTCTATACCTTTCTCACAGTGATACTCATGAGATCATTGTCATTATTGTGGGGACACCTTCTGTTGTGAATTCTCCTTTAGAAGAGATATCATTTCTGGTTCATAAGTACTTCACTGCTAAAAAGGCAGGCTGTGTGTGCTGGTGTGCTGTGAGATATGGGTTCTGTTATGCAAGATCCTAAATGTGCATATATGTATGAGCGTGCAAGAGTTTTGATATTGGAGGATTTAGTATTGTTTATGTTATTACCTCAAGTATCAATAGCCAAAATGGTCTTCCATGTGTGAATTGGAAAATGTCGTAAATCTTAACTACATATAGGTGGAAGAGTGAAGTAATTTTACCATGGGGTAGATTTTTAAGCTAACAGTACTGGCCTTGGCCCTGTCACCATTCCTCCAGCATCTGCAGGTTGTGAGAGGGGGAGGGAGGGGGTTAGTTTAGCAGGCTGTATCTCACTTCAGTGTTAGGGCAATTCAATTTGGGCTCTCTTTTTTGCATACCTTTTCCAAGATGTACTACATGTGTGTGATCCTCATGTTAGGAATCTCGAGCATGATTTCTTCTAGCTCTTGTATCACGCTTCATACCTTCTGTCTGTAGCTTCGTACGCTTAGTGACCTTAGCATCCTTCTCTTATGCTTCTCATAGCAGTCACTATAGGCAGGAATGTCCCCTAGTGGTATCACATACATCAAATACAGATTGGAAAACAATTGCCAAAATGTTCAGTCTTGGATTTCAATTGCCCCATTGTTGTGAGATGCAGCCAGTGTAAATCAGTTAGGCATTTTGTGAAGGTGAACGTGGCTTGGTGCAGTGTCCTTAGGTTTACTGGGGTGGGAGGACTTGTTCTACTCTCAATGTCTTCTCTTCTTTCATTCTTGAGGGGGGAGGGCACTTTGGGCATGCCCACCCAATAGTGTTCTCCCAACTGAAGAAGCTTTCCTCCTCCCTTTCCTTAAGCTGCAGGTCCATGGGTGAAGGGAGGGGGGCACTTTGGGCACATGCCCACCTCTCATAAACCCTGGATCTGCCGCTACCTCTTTCTCACACTTCTCTTCCCTCTTCATTGACACCCTGGCAAGCAGACCTCACCTGGGTATACCACTCCAGGGAGGGAGGGCAAATGTGTTTGTGCGAGGTGATTAAAACTAAAAAAAAAAACTATAGAAGATGTTTAAACTGCACAAGAAGGGCCACCAAGCTAAAGGTAGCTGCCAAGAAGCCTGCATAGAAGTTGTGCATGGTGAATCTGTTAGCAATTCCTGAGCATGTCATCTGCTATCACTTCATTCCCTCTCCATTGACTTTTTTCCACCGCTACTGCTGGGAGGGGCAATCACGAAGCCTGCAGAGCTATTAGCACTACTGGTGAGCTGTGTGAGCTATGTGTTCAGGGGTATGTGTGCTATGTGTGCAGGGGTATGTGTGCTATGTGTGCAGGGGTATGTGTGCAGGGCTATGTGTGCAGGGCTGTGTGTGTAGGGCTATGTGTGCATGGCTATGCTGGTGTGCTATGTGTTCAGGGGTATGTGTGCTATGTGTGCAGGGCTATGTGTGCAGAGCGTGTGCAGGGCTATGTGTGCAGGGCTATGTGTGCAGAGCTGTGTGTGCAGGGCTATGTGTGCAGGGCTGTGTGTGCAGGGCTATGTGTGCAGGGCTATGCTGATGAGCTGTGTATTAATAAGAAATAGATAATGTATTAAAATCACAACACTAATTACAAGAGGTACTATTTGTCATAGTGCATACCACAGTTGTGTGTTTATACATTTGTTATCACTGTGGGTGTATCACTTTGTGGATGTAGGGTGGCAGATAAAGTGTGGTGGAAGTCAACACATGTAGTGTAATTTGTAGCATGTACCATAGTCAAGAATATGTTTGTACAATGCACATGTCAGATGGACATATTACTATAAGCTGTGTAGGTGGCTGTCCATCTCTTACAATGTGCTTACCTTTTCTCTCCACTTGGACTAGTAGCTGAAAAAGCTCTCAAAGATGTGGAGCAGAGTGGTGGAAGGTCAGGAGGAAGAGCTTAAGGCCATCAAGGTGAACACAGCGGCCAGTGAGGAAGACTTTGAGTGCGAGGCAGAGGTGTGAGTTCTCAAAGTACCGGTTTATAATACTTAGTGGGTCCTGAATTGCCCACCAGGTGATTTGTTTGGATGCTTAATTTATAAATTCGATACTGCAAATTTTAGTTTGATTCATATTTTGTGATACATGTAACTAAATACAGTCAGCTTAGCCCCTCCCTCTGCATATCCCTGTCACTGCTCTGTATGTTTTCTGCTGTGTGCTATTCTACCTCTACAAGGTGCACATAGTATGATCACAATAGGCAACCATGTATGTCCGTGAGATCCACTGTGCATGCTCTGGGAATCATCCGGGTGCTTGGTTATTGATGTTCAAAGTTACTAGACCGGCTGACATGCATGTACCTTTTTGAATTTAATCAGCTTGTTAGTGTACCACCATACTGAAGCTTTCTGAGTACAAAACTATTAATAGAATATGAGAGTAACAGTAGTATGCATACTACGTGTATCAAGGGGAGGTTATTTGAAAGTTACCAGCCAACTGTTCATTGGAAGTACGTAGATACAATCTGTGCCTTATTTGATAAAATGAGTAATTGATGTTGTCTGAATGTTCCCTCATGCTTGGCTTGCTATGGTGGAACAGGAGGGCAGAAGGAGCAGGATCATCTTGGGAGGACTTCTGGACCCACTACTTTGCTGAAAAGTGCTGATAGTGTTTGCGAGTGGTTCATGGAAACGACCACCAAACAACGACATGGGCAGTTGCAGACACGGTACACATATGTACAAGTGTACATGCTGTGCACATACACATGATCTGTACACTCATGCAAGGACATCCCTGCACGTTTTACCAAGGACACTTAATTTAAAGTAGGTGTAAGTAAGTACATCACTACCACATGCATTGATGCACAATGATAACAGTAGATTAGTGTATGCGTTACATGTACAGTAATTAAGTTGATGATGCTTACAAAACTTCACTACAGAGATGACCAGATTGACCTCTTAAGTAAACCAGACACGCAGACTCTCAGCGTCCAACTACTACATGTACACATACTTGTATGGATGGCAGCTTGAGACGTTAGAAGTCACACACTGCGTGCAAGCCTGTACATGTAAGTGATATACTCGTATATACTTTGGGTCTAATTCCTTATTGTACATTTACATGTATATCAGTGACGTGTACATGTGCATGCACATAATTTTGTTGGGGGAAGTGATATTCAAGCCTCCGGTATGTGTGCATGTATCATTGTCACTGATGGTTAAAATGCTGGAAAAGGAGCGTCAAACTGAGCATATGTACATGTGTACATGTGTGTTAATAAGAAAACCAATATACTAATATTCTTAACAAGACGTTATATGTTAATAATAGATAACCAGTATACTTTTATTTTTCTAATATTTTTAACAAGAAGTTATGTTAATAATAGTTTTAACAAGAAGTTAAAATACGTCATATTATGTGCATCACTTGCTTTAACTAAAAATGAGTACATTTGAGCTAATATGTCAAGTAGTACATATTCCAAGTATCTCCCAAGTGCTATTAATGCAATTCTTTAATTAACGTTATATTCAGGTACCATGCGATGTATAAATGGTTACATACATGTATAAAAAAAGGTTACTTAGATACAATTTTAAAACCAAAAAAAATACAAGATGTTGTATGATAGGGAGAATGTACAGTACTGTTTAAAGGGGATAAAGGGGATAAAGGAAAAAATGTGATACATGCCAAATAATTAACTTGGTAACAATTATTTAATTATTGTAGATTACCTGGTTCCGTCTGGAACTGTTGGAACTGAGATATTTCTGCTTTGGAGATATGTGCTTCTCACTTGCTGCAGATTGATACGTGCAATGACAACATCAATGACAGAGCTCTTAGCCACAAGCGTAGCATTCCAGTGGTAGTACACATACACCGTACCTTGATACAAATTAGCCGCTTTAAGGTCAACCAATACCACACCCCTTGAGGTCCTCTTCATCACCACCACCATGATGTTTCTTATACTCCCCTTGTCTACATGTCCATACTTGGAAGCCATTGTATCCACCAACATACTGATCTTACCAATTGCAATAGCCTGTCACTTTCAATAATACGCTTTGGACAGTTTGCACCATACTGTCATACCTCCTTTTTGACCATTGATTGTCTTTGTATGCACTTCTGGTCCTTCTCCACTAACTGAATGATGTCTCAGCTTACCAGAAAGCTGAAGTCTGCTACCTCCCAAGCACATCACTATTGGCTTGCCTCCACTATTTCTGCTGCCTCAATCCGGTCCTTATCGCTGGTGCATTTTAAAGCCTCAATCCCTCCGCCAGGCTGGATCGCTGCACAGATACAAAGCCAGGTGTATAAACAAGGTACATGGGTAGTTCTGGCAAGGTGAGACGGCAAGACCACCACATCTCATATTGGGCACTCGAAAAGGTGTCAGTTTAGAAGGGGCATGTGTTTTGTGGATTTAGTTATGCAGTCACTAAATGATGGGAACTCTGTGTTCCACAATAACACTGGGAACCACCAAAGGATCATGTCTGGACTGTGGAATGGCAGGCTAGGCACAGAGAACACTGTGGAAGGTTGGGAGCAGTGAAAGGAACACAGGTGGAATGGGGAAACTACCTTGTACTGCCATGTGAGTAATATCTTGTCATTGACTGCTGAGAAAAGAAAAGACTGCTGAGAAAAGAAAAGATAGACTCAGTTGTCATACCCATGTTTCCATGCAGGCAACAAGACCTTGTTTGTAGCTATGCCCACCAAAGCTATGACCATAACTGTGTTCCTTTGCCTAATATACTCACTGACTGTAGGATCTCAGGTGAATCTTTCTACTTCATAGCTGCATAGATAATCGCAAAGCCCTTTTTTCCCCTTCCTGTGAATATTTCTTTTCCACTGAGCCAAAGGAGCAGAAAGGAAATGCAATTTTAAATATTTTGCTGTCTTACAGCTTTATGACAATAGCTTCCTTTATGGCACTCCTGCTGTACCGTGACCTTCTTTATAGTACCCTTGTGTGCTATGGCTTTCTCTATGGCACGTGACCTTCTTTATAGTACCCCTTTTGTGCTATGGCTTTCTCTATGGCACCCTGGTGTACCGTGACCTTCTTTATAGTACCCCTTTTGTGCTATGGCTTTCTCTATGGCACCCTGGTGTACCGTGACCTTCTTTATAGTACCCCTTGTGTGCTATGGCTTTCTCTATGGCACCCTGGTGTACCGTGACCTTTATAGTACCCCTTGTGTGCTATGGCTTTCTCTATGGCACTCCTGGTGTACAATGACCTCCTTTATAGTACCCTTGTGTGCTATGGCTTTCTCTGTGGCACCCTGCTGTACCATGGCCTCCTTTATAGTACCCCTTGTGTGCTATGGCTTTCTCTATGGCACCCTGATGTACCATTGCCTCCTTTATAGTACCCCTTGTGTGCTATGGCTTTCTCTATGGCACCCTGATGTACCATGGCCTCCTTTATGATACCATGGCCTTCTTTATGATACCATGGACTTCTTTATGATACCATGGCCTTCTTTATGATACCATGGCCTTCTTTATGATACCATGGCCTTCTTTATGATACCATGGCCTTCTTTATGATACCATGGTCAGAGGTGGTGTAAGCATTTTCAGAGGGGGCCCAAATTGGGCAGGGCATGTTATATTTGTTCGACTCTGGATTGCCATGTTTATATATGCAAGCGAGAGCTAGAAGGGGATATATGCTACCAACAACAGCCACATATTTCTACCTAATTGAACGTCTTTGTAGAGAGTGGAGGTGAAGGAGTATGTCAGGCCAACCTTGATGGTGGGCACTTAGGTTGGCACCCCTGGTGTGGGTGTGGACACCCCTGGTATGGGTGAGGATGTGGCAGAGTGTGACATGTATTCTAGTTGGATGTTTCAGTTGGTCGATGGGTCCATCACCCCACTGATGGATGCATGCAGCTATTGCATCAGCCCAGTGACTTAAAAATGAGCTTTGTGTATCAGAATATGATTGGTTAGCTCTGTGGTAAAAGAGCACTTGGACCATCACTGGTCCTCCCTTGTGCCTACTGGCTGTGATCCTAATAGGATACTAATGTTTCTTGGCTGTGATCAATAGACACAAAAACTAATGCCCAGCTGGTATATCATTGACAGCAAAGGAGAGCTTACTGATAAGAAAAGTAGTCGGGATTTAGTGCTTTTTGTGTGCCTGAACCTGCTGTAAACAGATCAGAGAATGTCCTCAGTCCCATTTATCCTCGAGTCCTAAAATGCTGTTAGTAATCAGCTGAGGTATAGGCTTGGGATGGAACGCAGGCAAGGAGTACTCAATGGCAATTTGATCTTGATCTGGGTTCTAGTGTACCCACTGTCACCACGTCTGGGCCCTCTGCCCCCCCCCCCACCTTTGCAACGGTTTTACAGTGTAGAGATGGATCCACATAGCTAGTTACACAACCTCTAGCCTGTCCACACACTTGTTGGCGTAATTTGTTTACTCTCGTACCAAGCCAAACGGTACCCCCTCCCACTTCAATTGTGGTTCATTTCAATGTGCCCACCTCAGCTAGTGATCACAATTTTACCATGAGCCTCTTCATGCGGCAACTTTACACTCTTCTCAAGGGCATGCTCATACGTTTGTTGGTAGATTGGTGGCCTTTTCACCATGGTCTGATGCACACTCCTCCCCCATCTCCTGCGCAGTGCTCTCAGCTTTCTTTGCACTCTCTCCTTGCACCCAATCTCCGGGCAACAGGAGAAGAAGTTTAAGTGAATGTAGTGCACCCCACACAGTTAGCCTCTCCCCTATTGAGTCCTCGAATCTCTCTTGTGGCCTTTTCATTCCAACTGCTACAGCCTCTCTAGATTGGGGTATCTTTAGAGATGGGTATCCAACTTCCTGGACTTCTTGAGTAGCAACTGGCCATTGTCTCCACCAACATCAACGATTCCGACCTTACCCAACCGAACCTTGTGCAACTACCACCCCTGATTGTCTGATAACTTCTTTCTAGGGGCTGCTAAATTGAAAAACCTTTATAACAGGAAGATGTGATTGCTGCACTTCTCGGCCGTATTAATACTCTAGCACTCAATAGTTTAGATTCACATAGCTTTGACTTTGACCAGAGTGAAGTTAGTACACTTCCAAAGACGACATACAGCTTAACCTACTGCAAATGTGTAGAATTTTATTCTAAAAGATTGTATCCACCCATACCATTAAGCCACTCTTTCGCTTTCCCTTTCTGAGGAGGATGGTCACCAGGTCAGCACTGCAATGTATATCTGGATGATTTATTAATGGGGAGCCATGCTTAGGTGGGTAATGAACAGGGACAAAACTTGCCTTGAGCCTGGAAGTGGTCATTGGTGGAAGGAGTATTATCTCTTGATCCATTTTGGGTTAGTCTTGGAAGTGGAGAATTGGAAAAGGATGTAACAAGTTTGTTTTTGACCTGGAACTCTGTTGTGATCCTTGGGGTATATGCACTTCACATTTGACACATACACCCCAGTTGCAGCTGATCCCACACTGGTCTACCAGCTACTACTTGCTGAGGATAGGTTAAAATTTATGCTACCTCCACAGCCAGTTCCTACTGTGTACCATCTTGGGAAGATGCAATAAGACCATCTTGCAATCTTCCCCACTGTCTCGAGTATCCATCTTCCTGGACTTCTTAAGTAGCAACTGACCATTGTCTTGGCACAGTTGATCTGTTCTTACAGAACCTTGTGCAACTGCCACCCTTCTCTAATAACTTCTTTCTAGTGATGGCCAACTTGAAACCTTTACGCACCAAGGGGATGTGATTTCTGCACTTCTCTGCCATAGCGATACTCTATCCTTCCCACCCCACTCCAATAGTTTGATAAACAGAGCTTTGGCCAGAGTGGAATTAATACAATTCCCAAAATATACTTCTGAATCTACCGTTGATGTGTGTAGGTTTTTATTTAAGATCGTGTATTTTCCTTTTCCTCCTGGACACCAAAGTACAAAGGGTTTAGCTTGTGCAGAACCTATGATGTGCCTGAGGAACTCTGTTAGTCTGAGGAGTATGGTCACTAGGTTGGCACTGCTAGGTACATGTATATCTGGATAGTTTATTAATGGGGAGCCATGCTTAGGTGGGTGATGAACAGGGACAGAGCTTGCCTTGAGCCTGGAAGTGGTCATTGGTGGAAGGAATAGTACCTCCTGATCTGCAAAATTGGGTTGACGAAAACAAGCTTTGGAAGCCCTTAAAGTGGTGTGTGATAGTCACCAAGTATAGCAAGGATCGTGCTGGCACTCACAACACTTGAAATTGTGGCAGGCTGCAACAAAAAAAAATCTCTCACAACGAAAAAAATCTCTCCCAGCAGCTCTTTGCAAGATTGACCTGTCCAAGCGTACATAGTGGTGCAGTTGAACAGTTAACCTTGATTTGATGACCTGCCATGGCTGCGACAAATAACAGTGAGGATGGGTAGGTGGGCCCTCTAGCTTTCAAAACCACAGGTATGCCCTGTGCTTCACATACTGATAAGGTAGACTGGATGAAAATGTGATGGCCTGCTGGGCCAACAAGCATGACACCATCGAAGTAATGGATGGCATCATCTTTTGTATCTTTTAGTCAGAATCCAATGTAGGGCCTCAGACATTGCCAACAGATCTCAATCTTTGACCAATACCGGAACCATACAAGAAGAGCAGTGGAGGGGAATGTCTTCCTCCGAGATCTGGTCATTCATGCACAGCACTGGGCATTCTATTTTGGGGCAAGTCGTAGGCCAGATGTCCAGAAGTTGGAACAAGGGTGGATCAGAGTAGGGGCCTAGAACATGGCAGGCCAGAATCTCCTGGTCGAGTTCTGTTATAAATAGGCATGTAGGCAGCACCGCGGTAGCTCAGGCCACTCACAAGGGCGCAAGGAAGCTGCTGCTGAAACCTTGTGGTGTGCTTGACATAGTTCACACCTTGACATGTTCATACACATCTGCATCCATGTTTGGCTGCTACACAAAACTTAGTCTCAATCTCTTCATTCGAGGCATACCCTGGTGTTCGGAGTGTAATTCCTCAATATCTGCACTGGCCTCCTTTCCTGGCTTGTAGGCAATCTTTTACTGATATGCACTCTGCTTCAAAGCCCAACGCTGCAGTCGTGGTGATGCCCTAGGCGGTATAGGCTTGTCCTCTCCAAACAAGTGCTTCAGAGGCTTGTGATCTGTGAAGTTGCGAAATTTCTCCATCCTAAAAATGATGGCTAAGCCCTTCCTTATCCAACTGCGAGTATTTCTTCTCCGCTGGGGCTAATGTTCGTGACACAAATGCCACTGGGTGTTCACTGCCATCTGAAATTGTATGAGCCAAGACTGCTCTGGCTCCATAAGGAGACGCATCACATGCCAGGATAACTTCCTTTCTACTGTCGGAGTCAGTACTTTCGACGATGTCAGCAGTTCCTTCACACTATCAATAGCATTTTGATGAGCCTTTGTCTGTTGCCAACGTTTCCCTTTTTCCAAGGGGAGTGCAAGCGTGTGACCTTTGTTGACAGGTTTGGAAGGAATTTTGAACAGCCCTAAGTAGGGCCTCAACCACTGTTTGTCCTTCGGTGCTGGTGATTCCTTGATGGATCTGACCTTGGCCACCATTGGCCATCCTTCGTGATATGTGTGCCAAGCCTCCTTTGGACTTCATCCAGATTCTTCAGATGGTCCTCCTCAGTTCCTCCAGTTATCAATGTAGGCAACCATGTGCTTCATCCCTTGAAGTATAGACTCTCTGTCCTTCTCTGGTAGATCGCAGGTGGCCATAGAGGAGCCTGTTGTACTTGGAACAGCCCTTTATGTGTATGTAAGGTCACATACTGTCTTCCAGTGGCAATTGCAAATATGCATTAGCCAGATCCAATTGCATCTTCGTAAACCACCTGGGAGTGCTACAAAGCGAGCTTCAATGCGGGGCAAACGATAATCCTCTGTCTTAGCACAGTCACTTTGTAGTCACCACATATCCTCACAAAACTGTTCAGCTCTATTACTGGAACAATGGGTGCATGCTGCCCACTCGTAAAACTGCACTGGCTTGATGACCTTGTCTTCAACCAGTCTCTTCAGATCCTTTCCCACTTTTGGTCTCAGTGCCAATAGAACTAGGCGAGGACGAAAAAAATTGAAGCTGTGCATCTTGATCCTTGTGAATCATTAATTCCCTCCCATTTTCTTGTCATCCACTTGGACAGAGACAGAAAATAGAGCAATGATTGAAAAATCTTTGGAGCATAGGTTGAGTGGACACGACACATACTCTATATGTGTGGCTTTCTTCCCACAATTGAAACATTCTGCGTCTGTAAACTTGCATGTGGTCCCCAAGTGTTTCCTTTCACACCCGAAGGACTTAACAGGGTTTTCATTCTTGTACGCTGTTTTCCTACCGTGTTGACAGGAACACTAAGCGGGACACCGGATAATAGTGCAGGCTGTAGATCTGAAGAACCGCGCTCTGCTGTCTCCATTGCTTGAGCTATTTCTAGAGCCTTATTCGGTGTCAGGTTGGGTTCTGCTAAGACTGCAGTCAGCACTCGCCCTCAGGCTCTTGAAGTTGTCAGGTCAACCACTCAATGGTGCTCCCAACAGGGTCAAAATGCATGGGACACCATTTCGAAAGTGGTGCCGTTACCAGAGTCACGATGAAGGAACTTGACAGCATGCGTTGGTGTGCAATTCAGCACAGCCACAACCTCCAGCTACTTGGAGTGAACTTCTACCATCTGGAACAGCAAACTGCTTCCCCAGAGATGTAAAATGGATGTGGAGGTGAGCAAGAAGGTCCCATTGTTGAAGCAGTACTACAGGTGGAGACATCTTGCTGGCTTGTCAGACATGACACTCATCAGGACTTGGTTGATGCATGGCCAACAAACAATGCTACTCGCCAAATGCTTCATTCCTTGTGATCCCAAGAGTTGTCATGAAGTATAATCTACAGCCTGCATAACCAGAGTAATGAGGTGCATAACCAGAGTAATGACTAAGGAACTTGACACAGCTTGTAGTAAAACCTCAAACATCTATTCCTTCCTGTGTTTTGTGACTTCCAATACTCAGTTGGGTGTTCTTGACAGGGTCATCATGGGTTGAAAGCATTGCCATTACCAGAGTCGTGGTGAAGGAATTGTTGTGCAATTCAACACAGCCACAACCTCCAACTACACAGCAAACTGCTTCCCCGGAAATGGCCATATGAAATCAAATGGACGTATAAAATGGATGACACTCATTTGTGATTTCAGGTCACATGACATGACTCTCACCAAATCCTTCATCCTTGTGATCCCAGGAAGAGTGGTATGAAGTATCTACAACATCACTTCTCTGCCAGGCTTTGCACTAGCACACAGCTGCCCTGATGATGATCTTGACAGGTTGAACAGCATACACACTTCCGAACCTTCATTCCTTGTGATCCCAGTAAGAGTGGTATGAAGATCTACAACATCACTTCTCTGTTAGGCTTTGCACTAGCACACAGCTGCCCCACAGCAAGTGATCATTCTAGAGGCTCAGATCATGCTTCCTTCAACATTACCATAAGATGCTGTTGGTTCGGTGGTACCCCATGCAAACTCTGAATTTCTCACAGTAGACGTTCAATAGCTTGATATTCAATAGCTTGGTATGAATCATTTGAACAGCAAACTGCTTTCCCAGAAATTGCCCAGCAAAATGGATGGATGTGAGCAACAAGGTCCCACTGTTGGAGCTCTACTACAGGTGGGGACATCTTGCTCATTTTTGATTCCAGCTCTTTGTCAATGCTTGGCCACCGAACGATTCCTCTTGCCAAATCCTTTATTCCTTGTGATTCCAGGAGTAGTGTTATGAAGTATCTGCAACTTTGCTTCTATGCCAGACTTATGCACTAGCACACGGCTAGCCCCCATCCTAGAGATTCAACTCATGCCCCCTCGACAGTTTGGAATGAACTCTCTCTTGGAGCTGCCTTCCAGTTTACTTCACATGTCATGCATGCACATTGAAATGTTCTTCCCAGGTCGAATGTGCAGCGCACAAAACTGATTCACAACAGTCAATCGCCAGGTTACTTCTTCTCGTTGTTGGTAAGTGGCAGGGATGCTGATGCCACTGATTGACCTTCCTGCAGTAAGACCTTCTGTACTTGCGGCATGGATCACCAGTGGTTTCTTAATTTCATAGAATTCCAAAGGCTGAGTGGCTGTTGACTAGGCTGTGGGAGGTATGGAAAGAATCTCGCCAGATATAACTGCACATTCCTGAAATCATCTGTACACTTTGAGGTAACCATGCCCTTGATCATCACCACCTAAGCTGGGTTTGGCTTAACTCCTTTCCCCTATATCTGATGGCCAAAGTGCAGCAACTCGGACATAAATGTGTAATTCCTGTTCAACTTTATATTTGCAAGCCTCTTTCATTTATGTCTTGTTTACCGACCACCAGAACATTATCTGCTACCACTGCCATACCTTTCATGCCATACAATGCTGCTATTAGATGCCACTGGAATTCTGTGTGAGCTGAGGAAACATTAAATGGGGCTCTCAGCCATCAGTATAGGAGGTTGGTACCCCAAAAGTGGTAAGAAGACTAGGCTTGACATACATGAAGGCATCCTTGACATATAACAGAAGACCCTGGTATTATCCAGAGGAGGTACATCTGAATGTATTCTTACTCAGGCATTATCTGACTTCCACATAGCAGTAAGGTTACTTAAATCCATTGTTTGCAACATTTCTTGCACTGCTGCTCTCACTGGGTGTGTGGAATCCTATGGTGGACCGGCCATCAAGCTCAGTGTCATGTAACCATGGCAGACATGAAAACATCCCTGTAGTCCTTCAGGATAGATGCTTATATAGGCTCTGAGTTGCTTCCGCCATGCATACTTATTCAGCCTCATAGGACAGTGGTTTCAGGCCCAGGGCAGGCATGCATCCAGTGACAACAGTATGGTGCTTAGTCTCCAATATATCACATCAACACCTTCTGTCGGTTATGTCCTTGGACTTAACAGACTTCCTTACTGACTCGTGATAATATATTTTGGACGGGCAGGTTTCCTACCATCCAATGACCGAGGATCAATCAACGGATTATACACTTCAGGTCTCTCCACACTATCAGTTTATCCAGCTTTTTAGAGACCTGTGCTGTTGTCAAGTCTGACTGCTTCTACCACGTGCACCTTTCTGAATGACCACAGAGAGAACACACCTGTGCTCCTTGTTCTCTCCATGCTTGGTCACCTGTTGGTCTTAACTTTGGTCCACTTTTTCTCGTCCCTGCACCTGTTCCCTCTGCTGCCACATGTCCGAATTTGGCTCCATATTCTGGCACATCCTATACAGCTAGAGACAATTCCAAATTCTCTGCTTCAAACAACCTTCTCCATATTTATTCATTTTCAATGTCCCTAATCAGTAATTGCAGCATCAATTCCTCCCTTATGTCTCCAAGCTGACAGTCCTTGACCTGTTTCCTCATCTCCATCACAAAAGGGTCTGCACTCTTACCGTCCTCCATTAGCTGTTAGAATTTGTCTCTTATAATGTGACTGCTGATCCTTCTAGCACACAGACTGTTCACCTTCTTAGATGATAATTCAAACTTGCTACCTTGGGGGCCAGATACTTTCACTTACTGCCAGTCTAGCTGGAGAAAGGATCCCACTTCTGACACCATGTTTTCCTACCTATGCGTAGCTGTGTAGCTGGTACTTTGATCCTTAATGCCTGTGGCTTTGCAATTGGTCCTGCCCCCAACAGGCTACATCCTGGAAGAGCAGTGAAAATATATCCTGCAATATTTATATTAATGAGGGATCCGCAGTGTAGCACTATCCTTAACTACAGGATACAGGAAGACGTTAGATGGCTGCTTCAGAATGAAGGTTAGCTGTGTTCATTGAATGTCACACTTATAAGACTCTATTGGAGACTCCATTTTGGTGTTGTTTATAACTACGGTGCACCAGCTTGTATTCAAACTCTGCCAAGGTACAAGATACGCAATATTTGGTTGGGTCACTTATAAAATACAATCTATTGCTGCAGCCATGCATCCTGGGTTGGAAGGTATGCCAGTAGTGACCCAAGTAGTCCAAATAAAATAGCACATAAAGATGGTTATAGATTTATTAGTTGCCACAGCTTACCAGTCTACTGATTACCTGGCCCACATGGTCTTAAAGGCTTGTTACAAAGAATATTATGAATTCAGGATCTGGCTCTTGAGTGCAGACGTTGCATTAACCTCATTATCCAGTCTAAACAGTGTTACAAGGAATGTATGCAATATTTGGTGGTAGTAGCAGAAATGGGAACTTACCTACCATGGTACACTAGTCATGTAATACTAGTTGTTTAAGGGATCAATCCATATTCCCTGCAGTATATGACCAGGCTGGCCCAAGGATTAGTAGGCTGTTAGTTGACACCCTGAGCTCATTACAAAGGCGCCTATCGTCTATCAGAAGCACTGCTTGTGGCAACGGGGAGACATGGTCATGCAAGAACGCCTTTGTTATATTGCCACATGCAACCATTGTAGAGATCCAGGTACACCCCAGTCCTCTGTTAATACCTAGTAGAATGCGCACCACAGTGTCTTGAATAGTTGCAAATCAATTTGCAAGGCACATGCTAGTCGTCAGTACTTCCTCAGTTCCAGAGAGTCAATATGTTTCTTACAAGACTACGCACATCACTGGTTGTCAGGATCACATATGTCCATCAGTCAGGCAGCAGTGGGAGTAATGTCAGTGGAGCCACTTCCAGAACAAGAAGAGGCAGTAGTTGGAGTTGTTAACATTAATTTTCCATGGCAACACGGACTTGATGATTTGATCCCATGGTTACCAACAGTCAACACAATGTAGTACCAAATGAACAGCAGCATAAGCAGTCCCTTAATAGCACAAACTGGAAGCAAGAAGCTCATTTACGATGTAGAAATGTCCTCTCAATCCTAAGTGGTAAGTGGTATTCGATACAATTGTGAATGTGTGTGTGGTACTTGAAAATGATTTGTATTTATTCACAGATGTGCTGAATGGCAGTGTAGAGTGGTCAAGGCTTTCCAAATGGTCGGGCTATACAGAAAATCACTTGATAAACACATTTGAGTAAGCATATTTGTGCACTGTACATTTGCTTAACACCACCAAGCTGTGTGTTCCATTGACTGTGCATGTGTAACTATTAACTATTTGTACACACAAAAAAATGAATACATCGGACCACTGCATTATGTAACTGTGCCTCTAGTTGCAGAATCCATATGGAAGGAAAGTCGTGTGATCTCACATTCATGCAGCCCTACCCACTGCTCAAGATGTAGGATATCTCTGGCCACCCCTGGCACATCTCCCAACCTGTGGTGCTCTGGAACTAAAAAATACCAGGGTCATGCTCACAGTGAGTTCGTGGTATAAGCAAGCTCTACATGTACATGTGGATGTATCTGTGCATATTGTATTGGTTATGGATTGGAAGGCAACATTGGTGTGTAGTACTGATGAAAAAAGTAAAAAGTCTTTTTTTTTTTCCCTTTTGATTTGTGCCACTATTGCCTTCAAATTAGCTCCTCCCTCCTCACTGACATGTTCCTAAGCTGGAGCCTGCCCCCATCTGTCCTACTTACTGGTGCCTGATGTCTGCAAGCTTCCCTCCTCAGTTTGTCTCTCCAAGGTGTTGGATTCACTGTGATTGTTGGATTGTAATGACATTGGAAGGCTGAACCATGGTTAGTTTGTAATGGGCATTTAATTGTGTTGTTGATTTGACTTTGTACGACAATCTGGGTCGGTTATGAACAATGCAAAGGCCGTGCGCTTGGATGATGTGTGTGTGTGTGTGTGTGTGTGTGTGTGTGTGTGTGTGTGTGTGTGTTGGTCTTTTTGGAATGACTGAGTGTGCTGGTTGTGTCCTTGGGATGATGTGTGTGTGTGCCAAGATGATCCATTTCTAGTGTGTGTTGTTTTAAAATGAACAACTAACTGCTAATATTGGCTCAAACTACATATGAAACTAAAATGCTGGAATGATGTGGTGGAATAGTGGCACTGCACATCCCACTATTCCAACCCTCACTGCAGTTTATGGTCAACAGATACATGTCAAAATGGCTTTATGTATGTTGGTTAGATTGAATAGTGTGCTTTGGATACTCTCCAAATGATGCACACCACATTTCCCTTTCAAGGACATTCTGACCCATGCAGAAGCACATCTTGGTAGACTTGGCCTATGCAATTTCTCTATACTTTTTGCAGGCTTGGATTTTATATAACATACATGTACATGTATGTATGCATTTAAACTATGCAGCCACTACACACAAGACTAGTACATACTCAATGCTGTGCATCAAATATATAGGCTGTAACTATAGGTTGTTGTGTTTAGATTCATGTGTTGTTGAGGTTGTTTAATTTAGCCAATAAACTGATTTGCATGTTATCTATGGTAATTTTGGTACTTTTAGGGCCCATGCTGCTCAATTCATCCTCTTGCCATCAATGTTGTGCCCAATTCCAGTACTGCAGTGTGTTAAGACAGGAAGAATCTCCTTCCCTTCCTCCCTCTCCTACTCCTCCCTTCTCCCTCCCCTCCTTCCCCTTCCCCCTTTTCCCGTTCTTCCCTCTTCCCTTTTCTCTTTTCACCCTCCTTCCCCCTACCTTTCCCCCTCTTCCTACTCCTACCCTTCCTCTTTTTGTGTGTTTCACAAAGCTGCCTTCTCTTCCCCCCCAAAGGTGAGGGATCTACATTGCATATTTGCTCCAATGGAAAATGTTTTCAGACTTCTGTTGAGAGAAGCACCTTCATTTGTTGGTATGTAGTAATTTACATATATCCCATTCCTTCCTCTCTTTTCCATTCCTTCCTCTCTTTATTCCTTCTCCCCTCTCATATACACACCTGTAACCATATTTATCTATCCATCACATACTGCTACATGTAGCTCCAACCATGTGATGGGCTGGTGGTCTATCAACACTGAGATATGATCTGTGGAAGACGTGGTCATGCATAAAGGAACAAGAGAAAGCTGAAGTTTCTGAAATTACAAGGTGCATTACAAGACTCCCACCATGCATGCTTTGTGTGTGTGTGTGTGTGTGTGTGTGTGTGTGTGTGTGTGTGTGTGTGTGTGTGTGTGTGTGTGTGTGTGTGTGTGTGTGTGTGTGTGTGTGTGTGTGTGTGTGTGTGTGTGTGTGTGTGTGTGTGTGTGTGTGTGTGTGTGTGTGTGTGTGTAGGTATGGGTATGCATATATTATTGTACACATGTGTATTTGTGTGCTTTAAATAATTGCCTTTATTTCCAGATTTTCATGCTTCAATTCAATTTTCCAGTAGGTGATCACTGGCCACCCCTGGCACAGATGTTTAGAATATCTCCACACCTGTGGTGCATTGGAGCTACCAAACTTCACCTAGGGCCAATTCAACAGTATGCTGAGATCAGAGGGGATGGCATTGTATGGTGCCAATATGCTCACAGTGAGTTTGTGGTATAAGCAAATTATGTCAAAGGTCTAAGGCATTTCTAAAGTTACAACTGCACACTAGATCGGTCTGCATTGGGAGTGCATCCACACTAGGCAATATTAGCAATTGGTAAAAGCAGGGGGAGAAGTAAAACATGAGGGTGTTGGGATTATATGACAGGTCAAGGTGAATGATTCGAGGGAATGAAGGCCTTAGAGAAAGAGAGGGAAGGATAATGAAGATGGAGGGAGGGGAAGCAAGAATGGGAGGTGTTAAAGCAATTGTGGAGAGAGGAGTGAGTAGGCATTGTTGGTGTGCTGCTTGAACATACATGTATATATGTGTGCTTTTATTTTTAGGTTGGCTACAGTACACTCACTATAGTGGGAGAGCTCTTCTGTAAACCAGACATGCAGACTCAGTATACATGTAATATTAGTACGGGTATGCATATATTGTCGTATACGCATGTGCCTTAACCAGTTGCCTTCATTTCCAGATTTCCAGGTGTTCTGTGTTCCAATTCTAGCTTCCAGTAGCAATCAATATTCTCAAAGAGAGAATCCTCACTGCTGTGTGTGAGCTCAAAGTGCAGTAGATCACTGGCCACCCCTAGCATGAATATCTCCACTCCTGTGGTGCATTGGAGCTACCAAACTCCACCTAGGGCCAATACAACAGTATGCTGAGATCAGAGGGGATGGCATTGTATGGTGCCAATATGCAGCTTACAGTGAGTTTGTGGTAGAGTATTAGCAAGTTTAATTCATGACGTTCTAAGGCATTTCGAAAGTAGCAACTTCAAACCACACTTTACAATATTAGGAATTGAGAGATAGAAAAGCAGGGGGTGGAGAGAAGTAAAACAAGAGGGTATCTGGGGTAGATGACAGAATGAAGGCCTTAGAGAAAGAGAGGGATTGATAATGAAGAGGGAGTAGGTGGGAGGGGGAGCAAGAATGGGAGGTGTTAAAAGCAATTGGGTAGAGAGGAGAGAGTAGGCATTGTTGGTGTACTGCTTGAACATACATGTCTATAATTAGAATTGTGTGCTTTTATTATTAGGTTGGCTACAGTACACTCACTATGTGGAGAGAGCTCTTCAGTAAACCAGACATGCAGACTCAGCATGTGTTTTTGGAATACATGTGGATGGCTACTTCAGAGGTTAGAAGTAACACATACATGTACATGACGTAAGTGATATTAACGTATACATGTATAACCTTTTGGTCAGATTCTTGTTACATTTTGCATCAACTGTTTTAGTAGTGAGTTTGTGTTTATAGCAAGGTCAATTTATGGGTGGTCTAAGGCATTTCTGAAGTAGTAATCGTAAACCGAATCAGTCTCCATTTAGGGTGCATACACTAGGCATTCACACTAGGCAATATTAGCAAAGGAAAAGCAAGGGGGAGGGGGGGGGGGAGAAGTAAAACAAGAGGGTGTCGGGGTTAGAGGCGAACAATCCAAGAGAATGAAGGCCTTACAGAAAGAGAGGGAGGGATGGAGAAGACGGAGTAGATGGAAGGTGTTAAAGGCTTGAGTATAGAGGAGAGCATAGGCAGCATTGTTGGTGCTCTGCTTGAACATGCATGTACATAACAGTGCTTTTATTTTTAGGTTGGCTACAGTACACTCACTCAGCATGTGTTTGTAGGAATACATGTGGATGGCTGCATCAGAGGTTAGAAGTCACACGGCACTTACTTGTACAGAGGATATTTACATGTATATCCTTTTGGTCAGATCCCTGTTACATTTTTTACGAACTGTTTCAGTTGCACATGGACATGTGTGTTTATCAGTGACATTTACGTGCACATAAGCATCGCTAGGGTCTCCAAAAGCTAGCACTATAGTCCATAGGTGGGCGTGCTCCGGCTGCTGAATCCACCTCACTTGTAAGTTTTATAATGGGACACGATGATTGGATATGAATAAAGGTTCCTTGTTTTTCAGCTGGCTTGTCTGCTCCAGTCACCTGAGCTGTTGCATGTATGCTGGTAAGTGCACCTTACTTGGGTACCTACAAACGCTGTTCTATTTTTTTTTAAATTAAAACAAGTCCTGAATCTGCCTAAAGCAACAAAAATAGTTATTAACCATACATTTTATTAAATATAAATTGTGAAAGGCACATTAATAGAACTGTATATGATTTGCACAAACATGTACCCATTCTTATTAACGTGTAATAAGCACATGAAACAGAATTAAAATTTCTAAAAAAAGTTATAGTTTTAAATGAAGTTACAAGTATACATGACTTTTTTTTTTACAGTGCTGCTCATGAGCTCATTGTCATCATTGAGGAGGCACCGTCTGTTGTGAACCCTCCTGTGGAAGTTAGATCATTTGTGGCCGCAAAGTATATTAAGTCTACATCCCACCAATTCTAGTCGCCTGTCCCTCAAGCCATCTGTCAAAAAAACTATAACCTGTCCAGTCACCTGTTAACCTGTTGAGCCGCGCGTCAAGCCAAGTCACCTATCAAGCAATGTGTATCGTCCTGTGGTATCATATGTATAGTCCTGTGGTGTAATATGTACAGTCCTGTGGTTCTGTCCTGTGGTATATTATGTATAGTCCTGTTGGTATAATATGTTATGTCCTGTGGTATAATATGTACAGTCCTGTGGTTCTGTCCTGTGGTGTAATATATGTACAGTCCTGTGGTATAATATGTACATGTATAGTCCTGTTGGTATAATATGTTATGTCTTGTGGTATAATTGTGGTTCTGTCCTGTGGTATAATATGTACAATCCTGTGGTATAATATGTACAGTCCTGTGTTTGTTCTGTCCTGTGGTATAATTGTGGTTCTGTCCTGTGGTATAATGTTCTGTCCTGTGGTATAATATGTTTTGTCCTGTAGTATAATTGTGGATCTGTCCTGTGGTGTAATGTTCTGTCCTGTGGTATAATGTTCTGTCCTGTGGTATAATGTTCTGTCCAGTGGTTCTGTCCTGTGGTATATTATTTATTGTCCTGATAGTATAATATGTTCTGTCAAGGGGTATAGTATATAAAAAGTCCTGTGGTTAAATATGTATAGTCCTGTGGTATAATATGTTCTGTCTTGTGGTATAATATGTACAGTCCTGTGGTATAACATGTTCTGTCCTGTGGTATACTTGTGGTTCCGTCCTGTGGTAAACTATGTTCTGTCCAATCTGTCCTGTGGTATTTTATGTACAGTCCTCTGGTTCTGCCCTGTGGTATAATATGTACAGTCCTGTGGTATATAATATGTACTGTCCTGTGGTATAATATGTTCTGTCCTTTGGCATAATATGTATAGTCCTGTGGTATAACATATTCTGTCCTGTGGTATAATATGTACAGTCCTGTGGTATAACATGTTCTGTCCTGTGGTATACTTGTGGTTCCGTCCTGTGGTAAACTATGTTCTGTCCAATCTGTCCTGTGGTATTTTATGTACAGTCCTCTGGTTCTGCCCTGTGGTATAATATGTACAGTCCTGTGGTATATAATATGTACTGTCCTGTGGTATAATATGTTCTGTCCTGTGGTATATTATGTACAGTCCTGTTGGTATAATATGTTCTGTCATGTGGTATAATATGTACAGTCCTGTGGTATAATATGTTCTGTCCTTTGGTATAATATGTACAGTCCTGTGGTATAACATGTTCTGTCCTGTG
The DNA here is from genome assembly GCA_949361645.1 of Spongilla lacustris. Taxonomy (NCBI): domain Eukaryota; kingdom Metazoa; phylum Porifera; class Demospongiae; order Spongillida; family Spongillidae; genus Spongilla; species Spongilla lacustris. The sequence goes on along the minus strand of OX442433.1, from coordinate 5,836,557 downwards.
GTATGCTTGTGGTTCCGTCCTGTGGTAAACTATGTTCTGTCCAATCTGTCCTGTGGTATTTTATGTACAGTCCTCTGGTTCTGCCCTGCGGTATAATATGTACAGTCCTGTGGTATATAATATGTACTGTCCTGTGGTATAATATGTACAGTCCTTTGGTATAATATGTACAGTCCTTTGGTATAATATGTACAGTCCTGTGGTATAATGTGTACAGTCCTGTGGTACAATATAAGTTCTGTCCTGTGGTATAACATGTTCTGTCCTGTGGTATACTTGTGGTTCTGTCCTGTGGTAAACCATGTTCTGTCCAATCTGTCCTGTGGTATTTTAAGTACAGTCCTCTGGTTCTGCCCTGTGGTATAATATGTACAGCCCTGTGGTATAATATGTATACAGTCCTGCGGTATAATATGTACTGTCCTGTGGTATAGTATGTACAGTCCTGTGTTATAATATGTACTGTCCTGTGGTATAGTATGTACAGTCCTGTGTTATAATATGTACTGTCCTGTGGTATAGTATGTACAGTCCTGTGTTATAATATGTACTGTCCTGTGGTATAGTATGTACAGTCCTGTGTTATAATATGTACTGTCCTGTGGTATAGTATGTACAGTCCTGTGTTATAATATGTACTGTCCTGTGGTATAGTATGTACAGTCCTGTGTTATAATATGTACAGTCCTGTGGTATAATATGTTCTGCCCAATCTGTCCTGTGGTATATTATGTACAGTCCTCTGGTTCTGCCCTGTGGTATAATATATACTGTCCTGTGGTATAATATGTACAGTCCTGTGGTATAGTATGTACAGTCCTGTGGTATAATATGTACAGTCCTGTGGTATATAATATGTACTGTCCTGTGGTATAATATGTTCTGCCCTTTGGTATAATATGTACAATCCTGTGGTAGAATATGTTCTGTCCAATCTGTCCTGTGGTATATTATGTACAGTCCTCTGGTTCTGCCCTGTGGTATAATATGTACTGCCCTGTTTTATAATATGTTCGTATAATATGTACAGTCCTGTGGTATAAATGTATTTGACTCCTGTGGTTATAATATGTACAGTCCTGCATGTGGTATAATATGTACAGTCCTGCGGTATAAAATGTACTGTCCTGTGGTATAGTATGTACAGTCCTGTGGTATTAGTCCTGAGGTATAATATGTACTGCCCTGTTTTATAATATGCTCGTATAATATGTACAGTCCTGTGGTATAAATGTATTTGACTCCTGTGGTATAATATGTACAGTCCTGCTGTGTACAGTCCTGTGGTATAATATGTACAGTCCTGCTGTGTACAGTCCTGTGGTATAATATGTACAGTCCTGTTGTGTACAGTCCTGTGGTATAACTGGACAGCCCTGTGGTACAATGTACTGTCATGTGGTATAATATGTATGGTATAGCTCTTTTTGGGATAGTTCTACTTGGTAGATTGTCTCGATAGCTCTTCTTGATTGCTTATCTCAATAGCTCTTCTGAAAGCTCTTGTTGGCAATCTTATCAGTGATATTTGCTCTTTGCATTTGATGCGATATCCTCACACTTCCTCTCGCGTCAGTTTTCATGACAGCTAGCTTTAGTTTACCCTCCCGGAGAACTACACAACTTCATTGTTTATTATTTATTTTTACTTATTATTTCTTTTTAAGGATGATTTGGCTGAAAATATTTCTTTACAAATTTGTCAAATACTGATTTACTTTTCTTTTTGATCTATTTTTTATGAAGGCGTCCAGCCAGAAAATGAGTACATTGGCTCAACACCTGACAGCCCTCACCTTGAATTGACACCCACTGCCTCTGCATAACCACTACCTCCACATCACCACCACCTCCAATCTGAGGGCCCTCTGATTGAGAACTCATCTTCCATCAAATTGATACAGACACCACCAGGTGCTTACTAGGTGTGGTGGTGTTGAATCTAATCATGTGATTATGAAGATGACATTCACGCTTTACAGGTGCAAGATAACGTCTGCATGCTGTAGAGATTAAGTTTGTGTGCAGTATAGTCTAAGGGAGATTCAAACACCTCAATCTTGTACTTTTTGTACCATTTCTGGGCATGATCCTTTGCCTATTATTTCTCTTTTGTACCTTCTTATTTCTATCTCTGGATGCATGTGTTCTTTTGTACTTCGTACCAGTTTCTGGGTGTGTTCTTTTGTCAGTACCTTCATATTTCTGGGTGTGTTCTTTTGTACCTTCTTATTCTTTCTATTTCTGGGTGTTATCTTGTTATCACAATTTTGTTGTACTGTAAACCAAGTTCAAAGGGCCCAAGTGACAATAGTCACATCTTTGGCTTCTTCATCAGTGCCTCGCATGACAGGTTTGAGGCATTCCTGAGTGGGAGACAGACAGAGGATTTGAGGGAGGAGTAGAGAAGAGTAGTATGTGGACAAGGGCATGTATAAGTAGTGTGGGCAAAGGAATACAGAGATGTGCAAACAGAAAGGGCGGGAAAAGGGATACAGACATATACAAAGCGTAGATATTATACGGAAGGGATTGGAAACGGATCACGTGCTACAATACATTGCTAGTATCAATTAACACTTTCTTAGCGACCACGTTACTAGAACTTTTTCGAAGAACAAAGATATTTGTCAAGTTTGAGACTTTAGCTGGTATCCTGCGACTTGCTTGAGAGGTATTAATATTAAGAAACGCGTGTTTCTGTAGTCTGGGGACCCGACTGATGGTTTGAGACTATCAGTCTGATACATGTAACCTGCGCGTAACCAGAGATCATATACATGTATTAATTATTATATATGATCTCTGGCGTAACGAATTTGTTCCCAAGGAAAGTTAATTGGTAAATATGAATATGTTTGCGGAATTTGCTCAACCATTAGTCGGGTTCCCAGACTAGTCATGGCGGCGAGCAGTACCTTATGCAGCATTGCGTGGACATTACAGAGACTCCACAAGAACGGCGAGGCCTTGGTGAAGGTTCCTATAACATCGCGGATGGTGTGGTCAAGTGTTGGCGTCAATTAGTGGAGCGAGAACTATCGTCCACTCCAAGGGTGTGTCAATTTGATCTTCATGACCTGTCAAATTATGGAAAAATGTGCCGGGGGTGTTTCTAAAGCATTTGGAATTAGAGACAAAGCTTAAAAGCAAGTTGCTATAAGAGCTGGGACAGCTAGTACAGCACGAAAGAAAATGCGCGAAGATGTCTGATCAGATTCTTAAACCCCCCCCCCCCCCCATGTTTTTAACATTTATAGGGGCAAGTAATAAAATTCCAGGGTATGTACTCCACTGTCACTGAGACGAAGTTTCACATAGTCTCCACAATGTGCCCTGTTATGATCCTGTGACATTACAGCACTGTAAGCAGTAATCTCTTCATGCAGTAGGATTAATGAGACTGGAGGTAAATGCATAAGGTGGGTTGCTTTGCATGCAAAAGGCCTTCTATTGAAGTAGTGCCGGCCTTGGCTGCTTGGACCAATGCAAGTGGATGAAGTGTCAGACGTTTTGGAAACTAAACATGATTACAAAAATTTTCATCAGCACCATACCTTTTCGATATCTCTGCTGTAGTTTAATTCCCTGAAAGGAATACCAGAAAGTACATGCTATACACTATGGGCAAAGCCATAATTTCATGCAATCCGACTGTGCACCTGAATAGCATTGATATTTAATGTATAATCCTTTTATTTATGTCTTCAAAACTACTGCTAATACTAACCAATTAAAATGACTTGCAATGTCTCTATTGGGTGCTTGCCTATTGCTGAAAATATTAAATGTCCAAACTTGAGAGTCAAATCTTTTCTAATGATGGATACGTAATTACTTTTAAAAAAAGTACCGTAGAGTCACCGCATTGAATGCAGACGCCACAAGATGCAGAACTAAGTGTGCATGTCTTCTGCTTTTGCAGAAATGCTGGCAAGTAGGTTTTGATGTGCTGCAACAAGCACATTTTAAATACCTATTCAATGAAAGGGGACTTGGTTACATGCAATTAAAACTAATAACACCTCTATACTTTGGAAAAGTAAGTCGAGTAAAAATAAGAAAACAAGGAATTACGAAAATTATTTTAAACAGACATACATTATTTACCCGCCTACAGAGCTTATCACAGAGAGTAAAAAAATTAAAAAATAAAAATCAGTGGCATCGGCCATCCTTAGTAGGATCGAGCCCCTTTGAACTGTTTTTGTGTTACATGCTTGCTGTATTATGTATCTGCTATATGGGACAGTTTCCGAGAAAATGGCCCTTCGTTTATAATTATAAAATCTTATAAAATTGCTATGTATTTGAATCGCAATAACTCCCGAACGGTTAAGGCTATCAACTTTCTATTGTCAACACTGCATACCACACCATTTCTCTACGGTAAAATACATTTTGGAGTCTTGCATTTGCTCGGTGCCAGTATTGCAACGTCCGATACCCCACCGAGTTCAAACCCAACATAACTTTCTGTACGAGTAATGAAATTGCCTCAAATTCGGTTTGTAGGTGGAGAGGTCCTATACCTATCTATCTGTTATGTTCGTTAATTTTTATGCTATCCGTTACGGAGATACAGTTGAACAAACTACGTGCACATTTTCGCGCTCGTTTCGCGCCAAGGATTTGGGCAAATTGCGTTCCGCTCAATGTATGGGGAGGCGGAGATTATAACATTGGCGGGAAAACGTGCACGTAGTTTGTTCAACTGTATCTCCGTAACGGATGGCATAAAAATTAACGAACAGAACAAATTGATAGGTATAGGACCTCCCTACCTACAAACCGAATTTGAGGCAATTTCATTACTCCTACAGAAAGTTATGTCGGGTTTGAACCCGGTGGGGTATCGGACGTTGCAATATGAGCACGGAGCAAGTGCAAGACCCCAAAATGTATTTAAACGTAGAGAAATGGTGTGGTATGGAGTGCTGAAAATAGAAAGTCGGTAGCCTTAACCGTTCGGAAGTTATTGCGATTCAAATGCAATGCAATTTTATACGATTTTATAATTATAAACGAAGGGCCATTTTCTCTGAAACTGTCCCATATATATTAAAAATAAAAAGAGAAATTTCAGTATTTTAGTCATAACTCTGCAACCAAACATGATGTGAAAAAACCAATTACATTTTTGGATTCAGCATGCATTTGTGTATCAGTTGTGAATTTTTGATGTGTCACATGCATATGATATTTTTACGTTTCCGTACTACTGCAAGTAACATAAGGTTGAAATGACATTCTGTTATGCAACTCATGAACACAATGGAGTTAAGGTTTCAAATCTGCAAGATCCATGAGCAGTTTGAGCTTTGCGCACTATGTAGTTATGGAGATCGGTTCAAGATATAAAAAAATTGAAGATAGGTGGCGGCTAAGGGAAAAAAACTCCAGGGAACATTTTTTTGTTTGTACATTGCAAAGTCCTTGTAGTATTTGGATGAAAATTTGTATTTCTGTCCTCATTTTAGATTCTAAGTTACGATGTGGCAAAGCGGAAATATCTTCTTCCATGTGCTCACTATCTTCCTGATTGTACAACACTAAATGTGTTGTATTGGACGCGCACGTGATGCTGATGTAACCTTGTTTATACGCCCACATTTTATGACGTTTATTTGTTTATACGCCACCGTAACATTGGAATGCACTCGTTCCCAGTCCCTTTGTGGAATTGTGATCGTAAGAACGTCTAATAATTTCGATTTACGGTATTACATTGAGAAGATACATGTCTAGCGTAGGAAGGGAAGGTAAGCATGCATTATGAAGTTCATTTGAAATGAACGTTCTAAGTGTCGCCCGTCTCTTGTATTTTGCCCTGTTAATGACATCTTCTCTTTATATCTAGTCTGGAATTGAACGTATAGCTTGGTACTGCACAGCCACTGTGGAACTTTTTCAAAGGTGAGGTGGGCTCAGGTGAACCTTTAAATAATGGGTTGTGCACTATGCCTGTACCATTTTGGGTGATATAAATTGTCTGGACGGGGGGGATGAAGCTAGACGTATTTCGACGAATGCAAGGCTGGCCGTGGGTATGTCTAGGATCAGTGCTGCCACGATATGGTCTTTAGCCGATATCGCCTATATCGCGATACATCGCGATATGAGTAAAATATCGCGATATTGTATCGCGATATTTTTAAGTATATTCATCGAGCAATTATTTATCAATAACCACTCAATTTTCATGCAAGTTGAGGCTGCGTTGTTGTGGTGGCGACACAAGAACAAACACATAAAAATGCTATAGGGCGCGGGAGGGGGGAGGCCGGCCCGGGGGGTGGGGAGGGGGGGAGAGACACTGTACATTGGTACATATACCGGTATACATGAATAGAGTGTTACCAAAATGGTATAAGGAAGTATCTAGCCAGCTTAGCCTCGACTGTACCTTTAGAAAGGGCTTGCTCCATGGCATGCGTTATACACCAGAAAATGAAGTCACTTATTCGACCGGCTGGATAAATACATTTTTTGTGGCATAATATCACATGCAGGAAATAAATTTAAGAGAAGATTAAATCACGGCGTGATTGAACTTCAATTATATGCTTTCCGATCACATAATGATTCCATAATGATTTTATGGTCGTGTTGTAATTTTGCCACTATACAAGTAGCCCCATGCATCTTCCTCATCGAAAAAAGACTCGTGTTTAACGATATTATCTCCATCACCCTGAACTCTTTCGTGACAATATTTCTCAGGAAATAATACATGTATAATATGATGAAAAAGGGGTACTTATTATAAGCGTTCTCGGTTACACTGACGGCTAAATACTTACACGGGCGGCTGATTTTATTTCGACGGGGGCGGATAATTTACAGTATATATAAACACAGCACAGCAGCGGAATTCGAATGTATGCGTGTGGCCCAGCACTGACTTCTCGTATATTTCCGTCTTTCTCCGTCTATTCTTCCGTCTATCTCCGTATATCCATGTACGTTTGTATCGCGATATGACCAAAAAATATCGCGATATATCGCATATCGCGATATATCGCAGGCAGCCCTGATCTTATCCCCAATATTTGTAAACTCTCCAAATGTCCACAATTTGTGGAATCTTGTCCCTTTAAATAATATAATTTTTCAGACAAGCACCTACCCTCTTAACATTACCCCCTACACCTTTAATTATATTCTTGCTTTGTGGATCCCAAGAATGTCATCTGTTCCTGTTTGGTACAAAGTAAATCAACTCCAGCCACACTATGATTATGTATACATGATTGTGCAGAGCTCTGTAAATGAAACATGGTGGGATTGAGGATGAATCAAATTCGTGCAAGCAAAGAGTGCAGTACATTAGACTAAGTGAGTGTAGAACAAAACATGGCTTTGATTGTGATTTGGTGGGTCCATTGACCTCCCATAAAAACCCTCTACACCCTTGAGGTCTTTGGCAGTGTTCATAGAGGGGTTCTAAAATACTGCTATTGACCTACACTATGGGGGAAAGCACTGTGGCAGTTATATCTCTGGTGGTGGTGATAGTTCCACTGGCCACCAGGTCCCCAAGGCATAGGCATAGGAAGGTGATTAAAAGTGTAGGGGCTGAAAGTATTTCATTAGTATAAATGAGGGAGGAATTGGAAAAGGAAGTGCAGACACGGGCGGGTGGGGGAGGGGGATGTGCCCCCCCCCCCCCCCCCCATCCCATACGAAGTGCGGAATCTTTTTTTTAAAAGTATAATTCTAACACTGCATGTAGGTTTTGACACAATATTATTTAGTACCACACAACGGGACATGCAATTCATGAGGAAATTTCCCCATCTTTATAAAGCTTGTAATTTTATATAATGTTATAACAATAAACAGGGAATACATTACATAAGGCAAAAACAAAAATAAGTAGGTGATAAGTTTTGACAAGAGAGAACTGAGCACACATATACACACATATAAATGATAAAAAAATTGGGATACAAAGAATGTGACAAATTGTATAGTTGAACTTAAAACCTAATGACATTGACCCTTGGGCTCAAACCACAACAAAATAACTGCTACTCATTCACAAGCATACACTTGCATTGTATAAAATCTAATAAACTGTTCAAGCTTCAGGACACTAACTACATGTACTTAATTGTCTATCTGCTCAAGCATCACATTATATAAAGTGTATGAAGCACAATCAGTTAAGAACAGGTGGATGTTGAGATCAGATAATAATATCACTGACAGTTAGAGGCCAGCAAATGTCCCTTGGGGAAAAAACGTTCTCCAAGGGTAACACAGGATAATACATATGAGGTATGCCAATTGAATGCCATTTATCCATACTACTAACAGTTATTTCCAGTATGAAGAAAATTGCAAGCGGGTGGGCATACTTGAGTGTGTTGCCCTTGAGCAAATAATATGTTGTGAAACTATACGTCTAATGAAACAAAAATATAAGCGTTTTCTCGTGTCTTTTGAATTATACCAAATTTATTATAGTTAATGTCTTTAGAATGTACTTTTTATGCAATGAAAGGCTAGCTAAATGTGGAAACGTTGTTTTGTATTGCCTAGCTTTCCTTGGTGTGGACAAACGAGGGCCAATTGGAGAAAAGGATACCTCTTCCATTCCTAAAATACTTGCCGATATTGCCTTGCTTTCTGTTTGGTGTCACTAATAGGCTAGAACCAAACTACACCTACTTACACGGGCTCATTTAAGTTATTACTAAATCCCAACATTGATATGCTAGCACGCTTTTTTATAATTATCTGTGACTTTTTATATTGCGGAGCGATCCATGCCTATTCAGCCTGAAAGCTTAACTGTAGTAGTATCTTAAAATGCTTAACGAGTAAGCAGAAACAGGTACAACTCATTGAATTGATGTTTGTGCAGATCAATCAAGTGGTTTACTACGATCTGAGAAAAGAAGCAACATTTGTACACATTCAGAACACTACCCTATTGTCATAACATTATATTACATGTAGGTATGCCTGCTTTCTAGCAAAGTGTGATTGAGCTGCATCTTTAACAGATGCAGCCAATTGATGTACAATGCCAAGGATATATTTAACAGATTCTTCTAACATACATGTATCTGATTTAACACAGAAATGTTAGCATGGACCTTACTTTTAAACCACTGTGCAATGTCTGTATGAAAACATACATTTTGATGCACAATTTTCTTTCAGGTTAGAAGGATGACTTTGGAGTTGGGAATGAACAGGTTAGTTGAAGATAGGTGTATATCCAATGTGCATTGTTGTAGTGCACACACATGCGCTGTGCCCAAAGCCACTATTGCTTGATATATTTGTATTGTACATGTACATGTATAACTTTAGGATATGGGCCAGTTTGCATTTAATGTCTAATGTCCTCGGTGTCCTCTGTCAGGCATGTTCATACCCCACGGGGTACAGAAAACAAAGTTTTTCATTTTGCATTCTGCCATTTCAATATTCTTCTGTTTCAGCATTTGATGGTTTTACATTTTAATAAGACCTTATCTGTTTGAGCCAAAGCTTTAAAGCCTTTACTACTTTCGCTGCTCTTATTGTAGCTTGTCAAAGTCAAGCTATCTGGACTTTAGATGAGTGCTATGCTGGCATGTAAATGGTGGTGATTTATACCTAGACAGGAAAAAGTGGGTTCGCAGCTCTCACTTTCAAAGACAACACTTCCAAATAGCCACGTGGGCTAAAAAGTCCTTTCTCTAGATCCTGGCCCTTGTTTGTTAAGTACCGTGGCACATTCTTTTGTGTCTGCGCATGTGTACCGGACTACCGGGGTAACGTTTCGAGTGATTCACTGTAAGAACAGCAAAAGGAGTTTGGCATACAGAGCTTCAGATAAGGACTTAGACAATGTGGCAAAACCATCAAACATTGCTACATGTACATATGTACATGTAGAATGTTTATCAGTGGGGCACCAGTTCAAATGCTGGCAGCCATTTTTAATCTCCCTTTTTTGAGTCAAGTGTTGGTTTAGTGTGTTTTCATAGTGGCTTATCTTAGTGACTATGAAAACACACTAAACAAACACTAGGAGGATTAAAGATGGCTGCCAGCATTTGAGCTGATGTGCATGAGAATCCCACACATCTGATCAGCTAAGTACCCTATTGGTACTAGCATCTACCCACCCTAAATGTTTGGTTAAAAATGGATGATGTTATTTTTTGAAACAACAAAACTGATCACAAATTCATCAGTTATTAAATCCCAATAAAACAGTTCAAGATTATAAAGTTCATCACTGCTATGTATACCAACATAGCATCCATAAATGTGTACAAAAATATACAGACAACAATGGCCAAGCAATTCTATTCTATAAAGGTCCAAGTTGTCCCAAAAAATAATTATTCAGAGGGTTGTAGTTAATAAACGGTACAACTTCGGGTTATGCATGATGTGAAGGACTGTAACATGGGAATTGATGAAGTATTAATTACCCCCTTCAAGGCATTATTGTGGTGGAAGCCTTCCACCGTCAGAATGCTACCCTTTTGTGTCTATACATGTACCAGCTCGCTGGGCCATACCGATGCAGATCTTTTGTTTTATTCGTGTTGTATTATTGCTGTGTATTTAAGACGTGCATGATCCCGGTTGCTAAGAACATATCAAGTTGTAATATTTTGCTATTGTGATTGCGCTAGCTGACTCGTGCCTGACCTTGGACCGTGACAATATATTAAGTGATTTTGAGTTTTTTTATACAGGAGAATATATATGGGAAGTGGTGTTAGAATATGAGATTTAGGTGGTACAAATTTCCTAGAATGACCCTGCAGTAACAGTGAAGAGATGGTCTGCATTGTGGGAAGCTAACATAAAACATGCTTCCGACTCTAATGCACATCTTCTCCAGGCAATAGAGATGTTCAATTCATCAGTTCATCCTTCGGACATCATCCATATCAGCTCTTTAGTTTCATTCACAGAAGGCTCTTTCCAATATGTTGGACAATCATTTATTCAATGTTCTCTTGGGTTCTCTGTCTATTGCCGACAGAGCCCGTCTCTTATCAGCATCCTCCCCACATGCTTCATCATGGCTGACGGTTATTCCATCTGAAGGTCAAGGTTTGCACTTAGACCCCCAGTATTTCAGACAGCATTGAAGTGGAGGCTGGGGCTTGACACAGCTGAGGGTTCTCCTTGTGCCCTCTGCCCAGATAAGATGTTGGATCCCCTTGGCCCACTACATGTAAGCATGGTGGGGATGTAGTATTTCGCCACAACAAGTTGAGGGATATATTGGCTGAAACATGTAGGCGAGCCCATTTTAGTGTTCAAGTGGAAACTGGTTGCAACCTCACTTCTGATCACAGCCATTCTCGTCCTGCGGATGTTCTCATCTCCAACTGGGTTCTGGACAAAACTGCAGCCTGTGACTTATCAGTTACGTCACCGCTAAACTCCAAAATTCTTTCTGAAGCGGGAGTAACTGCTGGAGCAGCTGCACATGCCACTGAGCTCCGAAAGCATGAGGCTAATGATGCTAAGTGTAGTGATCTAGGGTGGATCTGTATCCCTCTGGTGGTGGAATCGTACGGAGCATGGGGGAAGGAGGCTTTGGAGGCATTTTCCATGTTGGCCTCTTGCCTAGCCACTTCTTCATCCAGGCCCAAATCCGTGGTATTATCCGAGCTGTATGGCCGGCTCAATCTCCATTTAGTTAGGGCAAATGTGAGGGCTATTTTGTGCAGACTTTCCTGCCCTCATCAGGAATACATTTGAGTTTGTATGTTGTTTTGTGACTTGTGTTTAGTTATTGTTGCGCTTGTGTAATAGTTATTCCAAATAAATAATATAAGACATGAAGAATACAAGTTGTAAATAAATATTGCTACATGTATACATGTACAAACATGAATGTCAATGTTAAAAGTGTTGTTATTGGCTTGATGGTAAGGGCAGGGCCGTAGCATCGATAAAAGAACCGGTCCGGCCATAGTGAAGATGTAGAAAGTTCCGGGGAGGGTGAGGGAGGGGGCACCCCTCCCTGCCAGCTAGGGAGTATGGGGGAGCTTGGGCCAGAGCCCCAGGAGCTAATGCTTTTTTGATACGTAAAACCTACAAAAACTACACAAAAAGTGCGTGTGTTACACATTAAGCGTGTCATGTGTGTTATGCGCATGGTATACATATTATTGTGTGAGCATTAATATTCGTTACACATGTATTGCTATGAGTCACAGGAAACGAATAACGGCCACAATACTTGTATACCATGAGCGTGAATAATTAACTTGGCTCTGGATGGTACTTTAACGAGTACTGTACTTACTTGTGAGCTGCCAAAGTCATTCAAGTATGAGACGATTCAGCAGGGGCGGCGGAGGGTGTCCATATTTGGGGGGGCAGTGGTAAAAAAGATAATTATATTCATACCCATGGCATACCGTACCCCCCTCCCTCTGCCCCCACCGGGAAAAAAATGGTCCGTGTTTTAAAAAACAAGCATATCTTCGTAATCGTTCATGCTTCCGCGTACCCTGTTTCAACGGCATTTCAGAAAAGAACCGGTACTCCAACAAGATTTTAAAGAATAGCACGCAACTGCGTTCATGATTTCATGATTATGTTAATGTGCTCGTTTAAGCATGGGCCTTTTTTTTCTGGTGGGAAATGTACCGAATCGCTGCATGATCATTTAATTCATCCTCCAGATTGCTAGTTCTTTATGCACATGCAAGATGAAGCAGTTATTAAATCTTCTTCATTTCTGTCATGGAGGATCTCAATTCTCAAATAGGTAAATAATGTCTATACTTGCGTTTGATTTTGATGTATTTAGTTTTTAAGGGTGCTGCCTCGACAACTCACAGAACTACTCTCTTCGAATTCGTTCCCCCAATTCAAAACCGCACTTTGTAACCTTTGCCTTTAGTATCTTTCTTCGGAACGGACCATCATTCAAGCAATAGAACCTGCCTTAATTCATTTCATCCGTATACACATGCACACCCAAACAAAATACCGATAAATATTGCAAGCCATGCCAGATCTACTTTGTTATTGATTACAATGGACTGGGGACCAAGACATTTAGTACTTATCCTAGTCCCCAGTCCATTGTATATCGATCGTTAAGTAGGTCTGGCTTGCGAGACTAAACTCACAGTCACAAGCTGAAGCAGTACAACAATCTCGGAGAACACGCGCTCGCAATAAGATTAAAGTTATTCATAACCTGATGGTAGCGCAAGGGGGGCTGAGCCCCCCCACCTCGATATTTGGGGGGGCATTAGTCCCCCCTGCCCCCCCCTGCTCCGCCGCCCCTGAGGTGGTTGCACATTCATTGTTGTCGATCATTTCCAATACGCAATAATTATCATAATCATTAATAATTTCAATTGTTTCTAGCTAAAACCGGTCCGGCCATGGCCGGACCGGCCAGACTGAATGCTATGTCCCTGAAGGGGACAGTTGTATAGTATATTCTAAAGTATGTTGCTTCACTGTCAGTTGCTGTTCTGACAAGGCATGTTGAAGGCAATACAGTTCAAAGAGTATTGATACTGTGTCCACAATGCTGCCTGCAGTATTGTTTGACATACACCCAGCACATTTCAACATAACCACAATACTGATCGATCAGGTTTGCCTTTGCTAGTGCGGAAATGCCTTAAAAGTTTGTGTCATTACGTATGGGATAATCTGATACAAGTTTAGCATTTAAGTAGTTCAAGCCTTCCATCTGCAGCTTTAAATTGGCTTACACAACTCTTCCACATGATGGCAGATGTTAATTAAAAAAGTTGTGCCATCCGAAGCATAAAAATACCTTCTTTTGTCTTTTTAATATGTCAAAAACTGGATTAGCTTTCTCTGAAACAAGTGTACAGCCGGCATTTGTTTCTTCTCTACTTCCACCTATAATAAAATAGCATTTGTGTAGATGTCCATCTTTAATAGCATAGAAAGGGGTGAATATTATTATTTGTGTCTATGTTGAGTGCCCAGTATTTCATTTTAGTTTTTGTGGAGTCATGTTTGGTAAACAAAATGGTTGCCATTGACATAAATTGGGCATGGTTTAAAATGCAAAATAAAAAATGTGTACAAGGTTTCTGAGTTTGGTCAACTTTTGCTCACCTCATAACTTCAAAATCAGTTTATATAAATATCTTCTCACATAATTGTACCTCCTAAATAAAGAAGTTTCAGCATAGAGAAATATATGTAGGTTTGGCCAAGACTGAACCTTTTTCTCAGATGTTAAGAGATCTGTACTTGCACATGTCAAGAAGCTGAAGTGCCATTGATACGCGGAAGCATCCAAAAGCAATATTGTGCTGCAAATTGTAGTATTTCACAGTGGTTGGTTTCCAATGCTTCATATTATTTATGGGCTTCACGCGTTCTCTTACACGTACACACCCACCCAGTGCACACTTACTTCCTTTTCACACACTCCTTGTACACACCCACCCTGTGCACTCCCCCTGTATCCTTTACATGCATGTACCCTTGCACCTGCACAAACATACCATCACACTGCTTCAACTTAAGAACATGTATTCAGGCAACCATAGGTGGTACACCCACATCCTTGTAGTGCTTCCTGATTGACATAAGAACTAAGTGCACATGCTGTTATAGGCTATTGATATGACACGACACCACACTAGAATGCAGTACATGGCTCTCTCTCTGTACATGCGAATGATGGGCTAAGCATTATTCCCACTCTAGCTACTTTATTAATATGCATAAATCTTAATGACAATGAATGCTAACAACAATGGCTTTCTAACAGGTTGAAGGGGTCAACACCTAGCGGCCAGGTCACTTTATATCAAAGAGGAAGTATGGATGTACATGTCAGCTGCTGTCACTACAAAGAATGGTAAAAAAAAAACTAGTGCAATGCATTTTAGCAAAAGAAAAATTCAGCTATAAACCTGCTCTTTGATAAATGCACCAAAAAGGGATGTATATAATCATATAAATATCAAAGTCCATTTAGTGTGCACAATTGAAATTATGCAATAACCTGTTTCGACCTTTGCTTCTCACGTTCTACAATCCTCAATAATTATTGAGTACCTCTTAGTGGTTTTGTAGTGAAGTTGTTCATGTTATTTGCACCAATGGGTGTCCGCCAACAGGAAGCCCAATTATTCAGTATTGTTTCCAAATAGTTACTAGTTACATTCTTTGAAAGTTAGCTAACATATTGCTCAGTTCACATTATCTAATAATTAACCTGGGCCATAACGTACTCAATAATGTAACGTATTTGGGAGTTAATCTGTTAATATCTCTTCTTTTCAGGGAATAAATCCTGTGACCCGAGTTTAGTATCGGGATAGGGGCTCAACATCTATTTCTGCTGATCTATTTCAAAAAGACAATCCCTTTGATGACTTTACCATTATTAATGAAACTAATTTTTCTGAACTGTGTGATGGTTGTTCTGCAGAAGATCCTTACTTCTTGAATGAAATACCTGAATTTCTACCACATGAGCTGTATGATAAGGGTACGACAGCATATCAGGATATTGCTGCGTTAGCTATTGCAAAATTATTTGATCCTTACCTCGAGAAATGCAATGTACACTTCCAAAGCGACAAACAGGGAGACAAAACGTTAGTGGGTGTGATGTGCACAGGAGGTATTATTTTGTCAGGATGTCAATTGTATGCTGCGACACAGCTGCTTCCATGGTTATGTAGTACAACGTTGCTTCTTGATATTGCTTTGTATCCATTTGAGGGTAAGCAAATTCAAGATGTGAATCCAGTTAAGGTGATACAAGATGTTCAGTGTACACAAGTTCCTGTATTTCTTGCTGAATATTACTCAATAAGTATACTTAAAACAGCAAGACAGTTAGCAATAAAACTGATTGCTCTTCTTCAATTATATAGATTGTGTGGCAGCAAACAAACAGAAGTCAGTGGGCTTGCTTTACCAGCTATGAAGAAAGATTCTGTAGATGAAGTGGAAGATGAAGTGAACGAATCTATAGATGAAATGGCAGGCCATATTCATTTTGATTCGGATGAAAGTGTTAGCCAGGGGTCTTCCTTTGCACCTAAACAGGTAACAAAACCAGACACATTGCAACGAAAATGCAAGATTGCCCCAAAAAAGATTGCAAATTAAAGCAAAATACAGCTATTTTGGTAACAGTTAGATGGAATTGTACCACCATGACATTTGAAATCAGTTATGAAGCACTGAAAAAGGATAAGGTTGTTCAAAAAGCAAAAGATCTGCTCCAAATCCAACTGATAAGCTTTCTACTGAAAGAATCTGTAGATGAAGTGAAAGAATCTGGAGGTAGTGTGAAAGAATCTGTAGATGAAGTGACTACTGAAATGGGTCAGCTTCATTTTGGTTCGGATGAAGGTATAAGCCAGGGGGGTTCTTCCATTGCCACAACAGACATGCTTGTTGATCAAGCACCTAAACAGGTAACAAAAGATGATGCATCACACCAAACGATTGTCAAAAAAAAGATTGTCAAAAAAAAGCAAAATACAGCTTTTTTGGTAACAGTTAGATGGGATTGTACATATGAAGTCAGTTGTGAAGCACTGTAAAGATCTGCTCCAAATCCAAGTGATAAGCCTTCTACATGTATCTCATTCATTTTTTCCATTAAGTACAAAGGAGTTAGATGAAGTGAAAGACAATCTCTTAAAAATAAAACACTCAAAGATGTGTAAAATTGCCAAAGAACTGCTTGCTGTATCCAAAACACCAATACTTGAACAGCTTCACAGTAGCATTTCTTTCGTATTTAGATTGTGGGATGGTGAAAGGAAGAATAGTTATGTTTTCAAAGTCTTTAGTCGAAAAGATTCAAAAGCTGACTTTGCAGACATTGAAGAACGTTTATCTGACTATGAATTAAACCATTCTCTTCTGAGTACTTTTTCTTTATATTTAGAAAATACCAGATTTTTTTGTTTTGAGGGTCTGCACCAAATCACCAGACAGAAGGCCAAATAGTGCTTTAAACCATTAGTGCATGGTGTCAGAACAGCAATTGAAGAGCTTCACAAGTATGACATGGCACATTTGGATATTCGACTGCCAAACTTATGTTTCAGAAAGTATGAGGGAAATTTACAGTTTTGTTAATTGATTTGGAGCATGCTAAACATGGCATTGATACACCCTGGTGTGATGATTGTAACAGTTGCATGTATACTGTAAGAAGGATGATACTCTTAAACAAATTGATTATAGGCAGCTGTATTGGATATCAATATGGATATTATCATATCCTGCAGTTCTGGACTATCATCTGAACATGGATCGTGAGACAACATTTAACCTTAATTCTCCAGGTAATGGTCCTACGCGTAGGACCAAAATTTAAACATTTCTCCTAAATTCAAATGAAATTATTTTGCACCCATATTTCTACTATTGTTTCATGTGCCAATGCACTTATTTTACCAATTGTTAGATTATTTTTATACCACACCCTTGGTCCATAATATCTAAAACAACGGATGCAGTTCTTAAAAATGCATAATGGAAAAAAATTCATAGTTACAGAATAATGTATGGCATGTGTTACTTTTTAAAAATGTTTTATGGAGGTTGATGTGTGTGCTACTGTACAAATTGTCAGCACAGCCATGAAACATTTGTGGTACAGCCATAGAAAGAAACATGTCTCAAAAAGAAATTTGCATATTTAGTTTATGTGTGTACTTCCCAGTCTTTTCAGACTACAGGACAACAAGTTTTAGCTACATTGGACAAGTGAATTTCAACTTGATGATGGGGCAACCCTCAATCACAACTGTTTGACATCTCTCTACGTTGATATTGTAATAGTATAATGTTACGTATGTTTGTATCGAAATGTTTTCTTATTTATCAACAATGTTTTGAATACATACTTCACTTTCAAAACACCACTTGAAGCCAATTACCACATGTACAGTCACACAATCATGTTTTCAATGTTTGTTTGTGCTAGGTTTTATGCAAACCCTAACATCTTTAGGTGAATTTTAAAACAGTCTCTTGTTGCTGGTTCACAACACCCGTATAGGTCATTGTCTTTCACTCTTGAGCAACCAACACAGTAATATGATGATTTAGCATATCATATTCTGCATTTACGCTGCTTTCGTCCCCTGGTACCAGAATACGCTGGTGAGTGCTTTACAAATTCAAGGCGGTGACGAAAGGCACTGAGTAATGTTCTCAAATCGATGTCTGGACATCCCAAAGCGTTCACCAAAGCTTGCACCATTGTATATTGTGCCAGGCTGTAAACCTTCATCCCAATACACAGGGATGGCTCCCCTTTTAGGCTCACATGCCATCGCAAGTCGCAACCCAAGGTACTTAAAAATTTCACCTTTGGTAAGTGGAATATAGCTGTGTGTGAGCATGTTCACGTTTGTGTATTCCAAAGTTTTCCCAATTCCTCGAACAGGATAAAATTGATAAAAATAATCCACTTCTTTCTTTGTTCCTATTCCCCTTTGAGCTTCTGGCCATCTAAATCTAGCACTGTGGACATTGTGTTTTGATCCAGGGTCAATTAACAACTCTTTTCTTGGTGTCCATTGGCGCCCATGAGGTGACAGGGTAGGCCTGTTACCTTCAGTGACTGCCGTATCATCACTATAAAAGTGTAAAACAATACGAAAACATCTGGGGGCGGGTGCTCAATTAGCGCACGGTACCAACCTCGGAACTTCTTCTACCTGCTCTGCACAGGACTCATCACTCTCCTCATCGCTATCATCATCAGTAGAACTCGTTAAACGAATAAGAATTTCAGCTGACGCTTATGACATAGATTGCAGCAATATAATAATATATACATGCATATATAATCAACAAAGTTGATGTCAACCGAACAGCCATAGCTGCACTGGTACTGCATGCAACGAGTACAATAGTCAGCCAGGTGAGGGCCTTTATATACATAGTATACCACCATTAAAATACGTTCTACTATGGTTTTCAAGTGTAGCTGTGAATGATTATAGTTACATGCTTATAGCCTCATAAGATGACTATACATCTTGCAAAATATATTATACTTATAAATTATAATAAATTATAATTATAATTATTATTATATATATAATTGTATACTATGACAATTCCACAGGAGCAGCAAACCTTCATTTCCAGAGTATTTGCTAATTTAACTTCTCTGCAAGGTGCATGTAAATTTCACCAACGTACTATACGATGGGCAGATAACTCATAAAAGCATGCAAGTTACCAAAACTAAAAGTAAAATATTGAATGATGGATGAATCTGAAGAATAACGAATTGATGTTCATTGACATGCTCGTGGACTATTTAATTGGTGATTTAGTGTTTGTGGCCAATGAAAATAATATTCTTCAACGCTAGATGATATTGTGCTCAAGTGTATGCATGCTAGTCAGCTTTTTTGTTCACAATTTAAAAATATACATGTGATGAATAAAAACCTTCTAAAAGATAAAAAGTCTTAACAAAGTCAGAACCACTTATATGCAATGTTTGGAATTAATATGGAATGGCAAAGGTTATGCTTTATTGTGCCTCAACCGTCAACACGCATTGACGGCTGTACTAAAAAAGTTGTCACTTTGGCGCTACATATCTCCGGTGCTAAATATGCTGCGGTGACGCATAAAGTACTGTTAAACGCAGCTTTTTTTGCTCTTTCTAACGATAATAATATTAAAATCTTTTGAGCATTTAAAAAAAAATTCCGCAGTGCTTATCTACATGATATGAAATATTACATGTATCGTTAAACACGAGACCTTTTTTTTTTTTAATTCGACTCTTATTTTCCTGTGATATAATGCCACTACAAGCATTTACCCAGCCGTTCTGGTAAGTGGCTCCATCTAATGTAGAACTATAGCCGGTGAATGCCTCCTTTCTGAACTGAGGTGCAGTCGAGGCTAGGGCCGCTATGATAGCTAGATACTTCCGTATACCAGTTTGGCAACATAAGGAAACTAGAATTCACCGCTCTATATATCTGTCCAGAAGGTTTATGTTGATTATTGACAAATAACTGTTCGATGAATATACTTAAAATATTCAATGCATTACTTGAGTTGCTTCCCTGCATTTTCACACCAACTTAATAAAACCCTGAGTATTTACTTGTTTCATATTATTATTATTATTATTATTATAAGTGGAGATACACAGCATACAGACGCGATTGTACACACAAATAACTACGTGTACAGCTCTAACCAATGACAAGCTAAGCTAAGCTAAGGCGACCATATAACTCTACTAGCACTGCTACCACCTTTGATTTGGGGGTGTTATTACGAATTCGCAGTTACGCGTTCAAACATTGGGGCATTTTTATATCGATGGGGGCGGACGGCCAAACATGCACACCTGCTAGCGCTGAATTACTTTTCGTATATTTCCGTTAATCTCCGTCTAGTCTTCCGACTATCTCCGTATATCCCCCCAAAAATAGCGCGATATCGCGGCAGCCCTGGAAACAAGGGTCTAATAATTTAGCGCACGAACAACATAATGACTACGAATATAGGACTACATGCATCCCAGCTTTTTACACCACTATAGCCTTCAAATCCTATACGACCAACTTTCTCATAGAAAATGTTTTTATTGACATGAACAATATGACACATCTGTACACAATAATATAAATTTAAAAAGAGAGTACACAATCACTACATCATCACTGAAACCGCAAAATACTAAAGCCTCGACTTCAGGGCGGGGCAAACCGCAATACACTAAGCATTGAAGCCGATGCATCAACTGCAGCATGAGTGTGTACACGTACAATGCCCTAGTTTATGCTAATGCGCGACAGTATTATTGTCGTTGTATCGCGTGATCTCCGTTTCTCGAGTCCCTTAGGGATTTAATGATTAATTCTGTAGGAGTTGGAGTTGTGTGGAGTAAGCACCTCACACACATCACTAGCAACACAAAATGGACGTTTTCGGAAAAGAACTCGGACTGCTAGGTAGGCGTAGTCACCAGTAGGCGTAATGCCAACTTTTTTGAGGTCAGGTTTGTAGTCATGCGGATTTAGCCTTTGTGTTTAAAATTTCTTCTAGATGCGGAACGCGAGTTGCTCGGACGTGACCTGCCCGTTTTCTTACGGAAAGAACTGGAGATAGAAGGTCTCACCAAGAAGGGAGAACAGGCCGGACCGAAAATCTTGGTGGGTCTTTGGCACGAGTCAGGTTGCAGCGTGTAGTAGCGCGTGTTCGCTTGAGTTGTGTCATATTGTGACATGCCTGCACCGTAGCTGATTAAATTACCGAAACAGAACAGCTTTAATTGTGTACATGTACATGTATTTCCTTAGATTATTTCGAACAGTCGGTGTTTCTTGTTTTCCAAAGCGCCATTGTTGAAGGTTTGTGGCATGCACAACAACTTAGGGATGCTTTGTGTGTTTATGCACGCACTTTTATATCTCATATTGCGTCGCCTACCTTTTCATTGTACAGCTGGATGTATCTTTCAACTACCTAAGAATCCATAAACTTGAATGCACGCAATCCAAGGTGATTGACAAATTACGAGTATGTGTGTATTGTAGTTAACGTGTGTACATGTGTGTGTTTGTGTGTGTGTGTGTGTGTGTATGTTTGTGTGTGTGTGTATGTGTGTGTGTGTGTGTGTGTGTGTGTGTGTGTGTGTGTGTGTGTGTGTGTGTGTGTGTGTGTGTGTGCGTGTCACATGCACTATACTGTAGCTGACCTTCCATCTGGAGTCAGAAGTCAAGCCTCGGGAGTACAAGTGCAAGACAAGGGATACAATAGAGATTATAGCTCTTATCACTGCCCAGTACAAGAACATCTTCCCTGTGACACCTTTGGAGTGAGTTCCCTTTGTTTGGGTGAGAGGAGGGCAGGGGGGAGGGAAAGATGGGAGTTGAGGTGGAGATGGGAGTGGAGGGGAATGGGGCAGGATGAGATACTGGTCTATTTAATGGTCTACTTTCTATAGAGCTGTCATCCAACTGGGATATGATCCAAAGACCCTTGAAGATGGGGTTGCTACACTCAGGGATACGGTCCTACGTTCTATGGAGCGCATTGAGGCATCGTCGCTGAATGGATTCATCAGGGTGTACGGCTTCCTCTGTGACTACCTCAATGTACCGATCAGTGAAGAGATTCCGTGGGTGAGTGTGGGAGGGGGGCAGGAGAGTGTGGAGCCTTAAAACTTTCCTTCAAATATGAATTACCTGTGTGTGATAATCCATGGTTTTTTTTTTTTTTTTTAATTTGCATCCAACCATCTGCACTGCAGTTCCTAAGGCACGTCTACTTCGGACAAGGGAAGAGGATTTTGAAGTTGTCTGACTTCCCTTCTCGGTACCATTTTGATCGGTGGTTATAGAGCACGGGTCACTCATGCTTCCTTCCTCTGTAGGGACCTGCAGCCTTTCCTCAGGGCTCTGAAATACAACCAGTTCTTTGAAGGGCTGGTTGTGAGGGACAACAAACTGGTATGTTTTTTTTGCATCCTGTTTAGTGTGCATCACCTCTGTGTTTGTTGCCTTGGGAACCAAGTCCTCTGAACTGCTGGACGAAATTTCAGGTGTGCTTGCTGTTTCCCACTCGATCAAAACTCTCATCCTCAGCGAATGCTCACTCAAGCCGTACGTCAATGCTGCTCACACACACCCTGGTGCACCGTGCGTGCATAAAATGTGCGACACAACCAAATGTACATGTATATGCTGCACACACACACACACACATGCATGCACACACACACACACATGCACGTACACACACACACACGCATGCAAGCACACACACACACACACACACACATGTACATGTATGTCCACACATGCACCAAGATATGTGTAGGTGATGCTAAGTTACATACCCACCTCCCTTCTATACCCACCTCCCTTCTACATTGTATACCCACCTCCCTTCTGTACCCACCTCCCTTCTGTACCCACCTCCCTTCTATACCCACCTCCCTTCTATACCCACCTCCCATCCCATGTTCTTTCAGCCACTACCAGTTATAGTCAATATTACAGACAATGTGTTTTTAAACAGGCTTCCTACTGCAATAGCATTACTTTGTGATCTTGTGTCTGCCTAGTATTCTTAGCCATCAGCAATGGGTCACAACAAGTACCCCACCTTTAGCAGGGTGACCCATAGCATTCCCTTCAGAGCCATGTATTACCCACCTTTAGCAGGGTGACCCATAGCATTCCCTTCAGAGCCATGCATGTATTACCCACCAATAGCAGGGTGACCCATAGCATTCCGATCCCGTTCTAATTAGCTTGTTTTTGTATTTATTTTTTGAATTCTTTGTAGGTGTACATACACCATCTTGTTTACCTTACACCTCTGCTCTGTGGGTTTTTTTTTACCTAATGGACCACTTCACACTAAGTGATCCACTCAGCCCCACTTGTGCACACACCCACCTCTAATGAAATGATTACTATTGTTTGGTAACATGTATTTTGTTGCTACCTAGCCATGAATATGTTCCTGTAGTAATTTGTACTATCTCAGCCAGAAATCATGGGCAAGCTTGCACCAAGGCATTACATTATCATGTTTACCAAGATTTGCCATTCAGTGTTATTTCCTTCTGTTTGTTATCTAAGGTGTTGGGTAGGTACAATATGACATATATGGGCAAATGTTTAATAACATTTGCTCAATGACTAACTACATGTGTTTAATGTACCCTTCCCCCCACCCCCCCACCCCCCCACCCCCAAAAAAAACGTCTTATCCCCTGCTAGAGAATTTGTTGGGACCTTGGCTACTTCCATTAAGAGCAACAGCAAGGCAGCTCTTACCCACCTTGACCTATCCGGCAACACATTGGATGATAAAGGTGAGACCACACCCCCAGTCCACCCCCATCAACTTCCTAGTCCACTCCCCCCAACTTCCGAGTCCCCTACTCCCTAGTCCTAGTCCCCTCCTCCCCATCAAGTCCTAGTCCTCACTCCAGATGTGCACTCAAAATGGTTTAGAACTACGGTTTCCCTTCCCCCTTCCCCCCCCCCCCAGCGGTTGAGTTGCTAGGAAGTATGATAGAGACCCTGCCACATGGCCTCGATACCCTCGTCCTAGCCAACTGCAAGATCACATCAAAAGGTACATCACTTGATCATTTGTGGGATATATACACCTAACACATCACACATGCACACACCACACATGCATGCACACACGCATACACACACACACATACACACACACACACACACACACACACACACACACACACACACGCACATACACATACACACACACACCAGGAGGTTCTTTGCTTGCCAGCAGCATGAAGCTGAACAAGAAGATGCAGTACTCTTTGGTGCACCTTGACCTGTCCGCCAATCCCTTGGGACCAGACCACCAAGGCTCCCTTGCCTTCCTCCAAGAGCCCAACCATGTTGCCAAGCTCAACCTCTCCAGCTGTGGTCTTGGCTTTGAAGCGGTGAGGGCAGGGGAGGGTGACCTGGTGCTCATCTGCACCCCTATGGTACCTTGTAGGTTGTGTCAGTGCTAAGCAGAGGGTGTAACCAGTTCCTTGAGGAGCTCGTTTTGTCCTATAACGTTGCAGCCACAAAGCCAAAGTGAGTGTGGTTTAAGGCTCCTCACCATTTGAGGGTTAGTCTTAATTCCCTGGCACCTTGCTACACTACATTTCTTCTCTCTTCCTTTTGCCATAATCCCTTCTGCCATACCTCCACCACCCATTATCACTCCTACCCATCATCCTCCTGTCATCTCCCTCCTACCCACCTCCCATCATCACCTACCCATCTTCCATTATTCCATTACCTCACTACCCACCCACCATCACCTCCCTAACCCACCCACCATCATCATCCTAACCCACCCACCATCACCTCCCCAACCCACCCACCATCACCTCCATAACCCACCCACCATCACCTCCCTAACCCACCCACCATCACCTCCCCCATCACCTCCCTAACCCACCCACCATCACCTCCATAACCCACCCACCATCACCTCCATAACCCACCCACCATCACCTCCATAACCCACCCACCATCACCTCCATAACCCACCCACCATCACCTCCATAACCCACCCACCATCACCTCCCTAACCCACCCATCATCACCTCCCTAACCCACCCACCATCACCTCCATAACCCACCCACCATCACCTCCATCACCCACCCACCATCACCTCCATCACCCACCCACCATCACCTCCCTAACCCACCCACCATCACCTCCCCAACCCACCCACCATCACCTCCATAACCCACCGACCATCATCTCCCTAACCCACCCACCATCACCTCCCCCATCACCTCCCTAACCCACCCACCATCACCTCCCCCATCACCTCCCTAACCCACCCACCATCACCTCCCCCATCACCTCCCTAACCCACCCACCATCACCTCCCCCATCACCTCCCTAACCCACCCACCATCACCTCCCCCATCACCTCCCTAACCCACCCACCATCACCTCCATAACCCACCCACCATCACCTCCATAACCCACCCACCATCACCTCCTTCCTCACTCCCCATACCTTGCAGGAAGGGGACAGCTGCACCTGTTGCACCAGTCTTCCAGCAGTACTTCAGCTCGGCCATTGCCATCTCTTCCATTGACTTCACAGACAGCAAGTTGACTGCAGACATTGCCCAGTAAGTACTCCCATAGCTGTGCACACATGCTACATGTACATGTACTTGTATGTCTGCACACAAGTGTGACTTCCAGGCACACACATATGTTCATATATGAGTACACATATTCATGCACTTGTACTCCCCATACATATGTGCATACATGTTTCCTTATATGGATACATGTGCACGTTGTCTCCATACATGTGCACGTTGTCTCCATACATGTGCACGTTGTCTCCATACATGTGCACGTTGTCTCCATACATGTGCACGTTGTCTCCATACATGTGCACGTTGTCTCCATACATGTGCACGTTGTCTCCATACATGTGCACGTTGTCTCCATACATGTGCACGTTGTCTCCATACATGTGCACGTTGTCTCCATACATGTGCACGTTGTCTCCATACATGTGTACGTTGTCTCCATACATGTGCACGTTGTCTCCATACATGTGCACGTTGTCTCCATACATGTGCACGTTGTCTCCATACATGTGCACGTTGTCTCCATACATGTGTACGTTGTCTCCATACATGTGCACGTTGTCTCCATACATGTGCACGTTGTCTCCATACATGTGCACGTTGTCTCCATACATGTGCACGTTGTCTCCATACATGTGCACGTTGTCTCCATACATGTGCACGTTGTCTCCATACATGTGCACGTTGTCTCCATACATGTGCACGTTGTCTCCATACATGTGCACGTTGTCTCCATACATGTGCACGTTGTCTCCATACATGTGCACGTTGTCTCCATACATGTGCACGTTGTCTCCATACATGTGCACGTTGTCTCCATACATGTGTACGTTGTCTCCATACATGTGCACGTTGTCTCCATACATGTACATTTCGCACACAAAGTACGCTTCAGTTTTGTACGTGTATGTTGATGGCTTACCTGGCCTTGACCCTTTAGAGCGGTGCTGGAAGGACTGGCCTCAAATCCAAACATCCAAAGTTTGTCCCTAAACCTCAGCCTCAATGACCTGGCCCAGACCCAAGATGAGTACGCGCTGGCTTCTCTCATCTCCTCCACCAAGTGCATCACCACCTTGGACATCTCCTCCTGCGGTCTGGAAGATGACATCATTGCTGAGTACGTGAGCGCCGCATCTCGCAACCCTTCTCTGAAGCACCTCAGCATTGGAGGGAACTTCAGCAAATCTACGTATGTTGGGAGTGTGCCATATGGGAGGAGCTATGTGAAGGTGTAGTGGGGAGGAGCTATGTGAAGGTGTAGTGTGGGGAGGAGCTATGTGAAGGTGTAGTGTGGGGAGGGGCTATGTGAAGGTGTAGTGTGGGGAGGGGCTATGTGAAGGTGTAGTGTGGGAAGGGGCTATGTGAAGGTGTAGTGTGGGGAGGGGCTATGTGAAGGTGTAGTGTGGGGAGGGGCTATGTAAAGGTGTGGAGTGGGGAGGGCTATGTGAAGGTGTAGTGTGGGGAGGGGCTATGTGAAGGTGTAGTGTGGGGAGGGGCTACCTGTATGTGAAGGTGTAGTGTGGGGAGGAGCTATGTGAAGGTGTAGTGTGGGGCGGGGCTACCTGTATGTGAAGGTGTAGTGTGGGGAGGAGCTATGTGAAGGTGTAGTGTGGGGAGGGGCTACCTGTATGTGAAGGTGTAGTGTGGGGAGGGGCTACCTGTATGTGAAGGTGTGGTGTGCCACATGGGAGGAGCTACATGTATTAGTAATGAGCAGCAGTAGCTCACCTTTGCTAAATGGATGGTCCTACTAAGGTTGCCCAGGCAAGAGCTATCTCAAATCAAAGAGGTAGTCAGAGCTAAATTACTGCCCAGAGCTACATGTAATTGTCAAGGGCAAGGGTGATTTCAATGTGTTAATCCAAACAGGATTGTCATGCCATGGTTTCAGTTTAAGGAAGTGCAAATATAGTTTACAGTTGTACTGTAGGGTTGCTGCATGTGTGTGTGCGTGTGTGGTGTGTGTGTGGTGTGGTGTGGTGTGGTGCGTGTGTGGTGTGGTGTGGTTTACATCCTACACGTGTGTGTGTGTGTGTGTGTGTGTGTGTGTGTGTGTGTGGTCTGTGGACATTGGTGTGGAGGAGATTCAGTTTATTTTTTCTCTCAGGGCGCGAAGCTCTGCTTTGAAGCGTTTGGCTTCACTGCTTGCTAGCAACGATGGTCATTTTGAGAGTTTGTCATTATCTAACTCAAAGCTGAAGGAGCATACTGTTACAATCCTGGAGAGTCTGCTGAAGAACAACACACTGCTTAAGCTGGATATAAGGTGTGCTAGTGTGTGGGTAGAGTTTTTAAGCCCCTTGTGTGAGTGTTTGTGGGGAGAGTGTTATTAGGGTGAGAGTTTGAGTGGTGGGAGAGTGTATGGGGGGAGATTTTGAGTCATGGGAAAGTGTATGGGGGAGATTTGGTGAGATTTGAACATGTGAGAGCGTTTGCATGTATTGGCTTTTAAGAGTGCATTATTTTTGAATGGGTGGTGGGAATTTGGGCATTTGTTAATGAATTTAATGTTCTTGTGACTTTAAGTATGTGTACATGTACATGTAGGTGTACTGTAATATCTGTACATGTACATACATGTATGGGGGCCGATGTGGGCATGTGTGCATGTACATTTACTTGCACATGTACATGCATATGTGGCAGGCTTGTCTGCATGGCAGATGATATTTAGGTGTCTGTGCATGTGCATTTGTGCACGCATGTATACCTGCATGTGGGTACATGTGTACCTGTACATGTATGTGGGTACATGTGTGTGCATGTGTGCATGTGTACATGTATGTGGGTGTACATGTGCATGTGGGCATGTGTACATGTATGTGGGTGTACATGTGTATGTGTGCATATGTACATGCATGTGGGTACATGTGTGTGCATGTGTGCATGTGTGGGTGTATGTGTGCATATGTATATGCATGTGGGTACATGAGTGTGCATGTGTGCATGTGTACATGTATGTGGGTGTATGTGTGCATATGTACATGCATGTGGGTACATGGGTGTGCATGTGTGCATGTATGCATGTGTACCTGTATGTGGTGTGTGCATGTGTACCTGTATATGGGTGCATGTGTGCATGTGTGCATGCATGTGGGTACATGTGGGTGCATCTTGACCGAGCATGTTTCTGGTCCCAGTGGTAACAATATGTCTTCTGTGGGAGTGCACGCGTTGGTCAAACTTCTCCTCATCAACACAACAATAAGGTACAAAGTCCTCCATGGAGGTGGGGAGGAGGAGGAGGAAGGGGGGAGTTACCTTTACCCTTCTGCAGAGAGATTGCGTGGGACTACAACGACATTTCTCAGAAGGACTTGCAGGAAATTGCAGCTGCCTTGGAACAGTATGTCCTGACCTGTGTTAATGCATGTACAATGTACATGTACATGTACGTGCACACAAATCCATACCCACTCAAACACATGCACAGGCATACATACCCACTCAAAACACACACACACCCACTCAAAACACACACATACCCACTCAAAACACACACATACCCACTCAAAGCAACACACACACATACCCACTCAAAACACACATACTAAAACACACACACACACACACACACACACACACACACACATACCCACTCAAAACACACATACCCTGTCAAAACATGTAATGTTAATTGTCCTTGCTCAAAGATACACATACATGTACCATGTATATCTTATCCATGCAAAATGATTATGTAATACACAAAGTAGTTACATGTAATGCTCTGAGATTATCTTTGCATACAGATGTTGCTTTTAAAATTACATAATGGAAGCTTGCTGGTTATATACATGTAGCATAATGACATAATGGATGCTTGCTGGTTATATAACATAATGGATGCTTGCTGGTTATGTAACATAATGGATGCTTGCTGGTTATATAACATAATGGATGCTTGCTGGTTATATAACATGTAGCAGACCCACCAATAGGCCCATCTATGGTTCACCTGGCTCCTCCCCCTTTGCATGTGACCCCACCTCCTTTACTCCTCTCATGCTTTCACTATCATTGCACTGTTTTTATTTTTAATTTTTTTGGGACTGGGTTGTCTGCATCATATCCTGTCTGGTTCACACCTCTTTCCAGCAACTATGCCCTACGTGTGATGCCCCTCCCCCTCCATGACATGGAGAAGTTGTCAAAAGACGCCAGTGAGGTCACCACCACTGCTGTGCAGAAGCTCCAGAGCTGTCTCTGTCGTAACCACTCAGATGAGAGGGTGAAGGGAGAGCTACTACTGAGACACCAGCACAATCGTCTCAAGACTGCGCAGCAGGCCGTGAGTCCAGGGATGGTGTGTGTGTGCATGTGTGGTGTGTGTGTACATGTGTGGTGTGTGTGCATTATGTGTGTGTACAAGTATGTGGTGTGTGTGCATGTGTGGTGTGTGCATGTGTGGTGTATGCATGTGTGGTGTGTGCATGTGTGGTATGTGTGCATGTGTGCATGTGTGGTATGTGTGCATGTGTGGTATGTGTGCATGTGTGGTGTGTGTGCATGTGTGGTGTGTGCATTGTGTGTGTGCATGTGTGGTGTGTGCATATGTGGTATGTGTGTATGTGTGGTATGTGTGCATGTGTGGTATGTGTGCATTTGTGGTATGTGTGCATGTATGTGATGTGTGGTGTGTGCATATGTGGTATGTGTGCATGTGTGGTATGTGTGCATGTGCATGTATGTGGTGTGTGCATGTATGTGGGTGGTGTACAGTGGAACCTCGAAATGCAGACTCCCTGAGATACAGACACCTCGATAAACAGGACACTATCTCTAGGTCCCAAACAACTTATGTTCACAATGCAACTTACACCCCTGAATTGCGAACGCCTCGATATTCCGTAATCCGGACACTTCGTAGAACGCTATCTGCTGTTACACAATACAAATAATCAGGTCACTTGAGGTTGGTCCCGCATTAGAGGGGTTCCACTGTACATGTACATGTAGGTGGTGTGTGTGCATGCGTTTGTGGTGTGTGTTTTGTGTGGTGTGTGTATCTGGATTGGTGTACTCCCCACCCCCACACACACTTTCCTCCCCCAAACAGGCTGAGGTCAATCGTGAGGTTGTTGCTTTAGAAGATTCTCTGAAGGCGGTGGAGAAACTTGCTGGTGTTGGTACAGATGAGTTGGCGTTAGCTAGAGAGGTTAAGGACCAAGCCAACAAGGTCCTTCAGGTGGGTGAGGGGCCTAGCTGTGTGCTGTGTTCATTCAGCATGGTTCTCTTCCCCCCCCCCCCCCCCCCCCCCCCCCAATTTGAAGCTTGTCGATGGTCTTTACACTCCTGCCCACGAAGATAGCCAGCTAAAGGCCATCTCTGCGCATGTAGCAACCATTGTTGAGAAGTTGATGATGCCTATCTTTGAGGAGCACATCAAGGTAAAGAGGAACTCTTTAGTTAGAGAGTGGCAGATACATGTACATGTAGCTCATTCACTGTTTGTGTTCTTTACTCCTCCCTTCCCTCCTATTCATTTTCACTCCGCTCTCCTTCTCTCCCCTTCCCTTCTCTCCCCTTCCCTTCTCTCCCCTTCCCTTCTCTCCCCTTCCCTTCTCTCCTCTTCCCTTCTCTCCTCTTCCCTTCTCTCCCCTTCCCTTCTCTCCCATTCCCTTCTCTCCCATTCCCTTCTCTCCCCTTCCCTTCTCTCCCATTCCCTTCTCTCCCATTCCCTTCTCTCCCCTTCCCTTCTCTCCCCTTCCCTTCTCTCCCCTTCCCTTCTCTCCCCTTCCCTTCTCTCCCCTACCCTTCTCTCCCCTTCCCTTCTCTCCCCTTCCCTTCTCTCCTCCCTTCTCTCCCCTTCCCTTCTCTCCCCTTCCCTTCTCTCCCCTTCCCTTCTCTCCCATTCCCTTCTCTCCCCTTCCCTTCTCTCCCCTTCCCTTCTCTCCCCTTCCCTTCTCTCCCCTTCCCTTCTCTCCCCTTCCCTTCTCTCCCCTTCCCTTCTCTCCCCTTCCCTTCTCTCCCCTTCCCTTCTCTCCCATTCCCTTCTCTCCCATTCCCTTCTCTCCCATTCCCTTCTCTCCCATTCCCTTCTCTCCCCTACCCTTCTCTCCCCTTCCCTTCTCTCCCCTTCCCTTCTCTCCCCTACCCTTCTCTCCCCTTCCCTTCTCTCCCCTTCCCTTCTCTCCCATTCCCTTCTCTCCCATTCCCTTCTCTCCCATTCCCTTCTCTCCCATTCCCTTCTCTCCCCTTTCCTTCTCTCCCCTTTCCTTCTCTCCCCTTCCCTTCTCTCCCCTTCCCTTCTCTCCCCTTCCCTTCTCTCCCATTCCCTTCTTTCCCATTCCCTTCTCTCCCCTTCCCTTCTCTCCCCTTCCCTTCTCTCCCCTTCCCTTCTCTCCCCTTCCCTTCTCTCCCCTTCCCTTCTCTCCCCTTCCTTTCTCTCCCCTTCCCTTCTCTCCCCTACCCTTCTCTCCCCTTCCCTTCTCTCCCCTTCCCTTTTCTCCCCTTCCCTTCTCTCCCATTCCCTTCTCTCCCATTCCCTTCTCTCCCATTCCCTTCTCTCCCCTTCCCTTCTCTCCCCTTCCCTTCTCTCCCCTTCCCTTTCCTTCACCTTCTACTTCCAGGAAAGCTCTGAGAGGATGATTTTACAGACAGTCAGGTCATGCTCAACCTTACTGTCACCTGAGGTGGGGAAACATAGCGCATCTAACCACTGCCTAGATTATCATGGTGCTCTTCATTTAGGACACAGAATTGCTGCGCCAGCTGGTAGTGGTGCAGCCAAATGAGGACTTTTTTCAAGCGAAAAAGACAGTTGCCCACAAGGCTGTCCCAGAGGTGATAAACTATGTCAGGTTAGTGGATTTACACTGCACAGCTGCCCTTCTAAGCCATGCCCACACCCTCCCCCTTGTAAGCCAAGCCTACACCCTCCCCCTTCTACACTGTAAGCCATGCCCACACCCTCTCCCTTCTAAGCCACACCCTCTCCCTTCTAAGCCATGCCCACACCCTCTCCCTTCTAAGCCATGCCCACACCCTCTCCCTTCTAAGCCATGCCCACACCCTCTCCCTTCTAAGCCATGCCCATACCCTCCCCTTTCTAAGCCATGTTCACCCCCCATCCCTTCTAATCCATGCCCACCTACCACCCCCTGCAGTTTGGTGAACACACATGTGGCGACCACTGTATCAGAGCATGCTGTGGACTGTGCCCTGGAGAAGCTTGGAGCAGTCAGTGCTAAACTTGTAAGATGCTTGCCTCTTATGCTCGCCATGACAACCAGTCATGTTCTGGTTACTGTGCACCTCAGCTGCAGCTGCTGAAGTCTAAGAAGCAGCCTGATAGTGCTGCCGAACCAGACAGGGTAGTCTCTAGACGTTTCACCTTCAGAGTGAAGGAAGAGGAAACACCAGGTGTGAGGAAGAAGAGGACTAGAAAAGACAACAATGAGAATGAGTCAGGTTGTGGCTTGTGTTTGAGCACAGTGCTGCCGGCTTTGAAATGTACATTTGTCCTGATTAGAGCTCCCTAGTGAACCTTTGGCCACCGAAGGCGTGGCCCTTCAACACTTGGGAAAGTCCCGCCCAAAGCCCGCCCGCTTGCACAAGCAGGGCACACTCCTCACCTCAACTGAGAGCACTGATGAGGGTCCAGTAGTGACCCAGCCACCCATCGATGATGAAAGTGGGTCTAAGTCCACCGCATCTGCTCCCACTGAACCAACAGGACTGTCGTCGCAGGATTCTGCATTGAAGCTCCAATCATCACAGGACTCGACATCAAAGCTCCAATCATCACAGGACTCGACATCAAAGCTCCAGTCATCACAGGACTCGACATCAAAGCTCCAGGATTCCATACCAAAACAGGACACGGCAAGTGCATCCACACAGCCTACAGCCAGCAATCGTGCTGCTGAACTTCAGCAGTAAGTCCCCACAGTTGATCTCACCCACTTTCAACATGTACAATATGTACATGTACATGTATGTTTGTTGTGCTGATAAAGGTCCTGTTTTTCAGGTACCCCTGCCATGTTATTGTCTGTGTGTAAAAATGTACTTGTATTATTATTGCATTTCATCATTTGGCCAGGTCAGACAGTGTTGCTAAGGGGTCAGACAGTGTTGCTAAGGGGTCAGGAACCCTTCCCAAAAAAGGAGGAACAATATCTCGTCTGTTTAGTAAAAAGGAGAAGGATAAGGATAAAGAGAAAGAGAAAGAGAAAGAGAAGGAGAAAGAGAAAGAGAAAGAGAAGGAGAAAGAGAAGAAGAAAGAGAAAGAGAAGGAGAAGGAGAAAGAGAAGAAGAGTGAAAAGGAAAAGAAAAGTGAGAAAGAAAAGACATCTAAGTCAGAAAAGGGTGCCGAAGATGAAGGGGATGCTAAAAGCAAAAACCCATCTGTTCGAAATAGGTACTGCACAGATTGGATATTGTTATGTGTGTCTGCACTTTTGCTTCCTTCTGTGTTTACGTATACATTTTTTGTGTAGGGGGTAATGGGTACCTTAATGGGGGAATACCTTTATGCTATACAATGTAGACACTTTACTCCTGACCTCCTCCTTGGACAAGCCATAGCCTGTCCAAGTTTTTAGGTAAACCAAAGGACAGCCCTGAACACAAGGCTCAAATAGCAGAGACATCAGCTGGATCAGATGTAATACTAAGCGAAATTTCTGGATGCAGTGTTCTAATCCCCTCCTCCCCCCCCCCCCCCCCCCCTTTATAAAAAAAATCCCCTGACAGCCCTCAACGACTCCAAGTCCTGAACCCAAGGTCCAAGAGGTAGCAGAATCTACTCTTCCAGACGTTGCCAAGAAGCCTCCAACAGAACCTGAAGGTGCTCCACAGCCTGCACAACAAGCAGGAGATGCAACAATCAATAAAACAGCTACTCAGGTATCAGAAACGGTGGACGGAACAAAGATATCTCCTCAGGTGGCCGACAAAGTGGACACATCTTCAAAGCCTATGCAGCTGGCTGATGTGGCAGATAAGGTAGTACCACAGGTAGTGGAGCCAATCAGTACGAAGACCCCAGAATCGGCACACAAGGTTCCACCACCAGTGAAAGAAAAGCCTCACCACAGCACGGTGAGGGAATTTTATTACTTTTTATACCACCTTTGAATCGTCCCATGTTTATCAGAGTGAGCAGGAAGCAACAGCAGGGGAGACTTCTCTGGAACCTGCGAAGGACCTTCCTCGTCGACCAATATCTGGGCCAGCTCCACACATGGTGGTCGAGTTAGCTAATGTCCTAAAGAAAGGAAGGCCAACCCTGAAGGTACCACCCATATTTGTTGCATCCTGTTTACATCTTGTTTACATCTCCTTTGCAGAAGGTCAATGAGGATGGGGCTCCACTGTCACCCTCAGCACAGGTCAGCAGTGAGGCAGCACCGCAAAGCACCACACCTAAAACCAAACCTAAACCGAAGCCGCGTGAGAAGGGCCAGGATGAGAAGGCTTTGGAGGAGCCACAGTCACATGACAAGAGTCAGGACGGGCAGACTTTGGAGCATAGTAAACAGACTGATAGGCATAGTGATGGTGCCGGTAATGTTACAGAAAACCAAAAAACTGCAGTGTTGGGCAATACTGTAGCACAAGAAGAACCAAAGAAAGAGAGCGACACATTGCCAAAAGTGCCGTCTGAGTTGGCCAACTCACTTCAGATTAGCTCAACAAATACTGAACTGTGCGGCAAAGAGACACCACCAGTAGCTGAAAAGGGCACGGGCACAGTGCCTGCATCTGGAGCTCAGCCGGAGCATTAAACAACTCAAATAGATTATGTGTGCATATATAGATATTTTTTTTTTTTAATCGCAGTTTTGTGTAGTACGTTTTATGGTCTGGGCACTCGTAACGTAATGTCTGGGTACGAGGAAGCATGGCCGCATTGAGGGCAGCTGCTGGTGGCGTTTTCGGCGCATTTCGGGCCAGGGTTCGACTTGCATTGGGTGGCGACTGTTTCAGTTACTTTATACTTCTTACTAAAGGGTTCCCAAGCTCTGTATGCTGCACGCTTTGCACAGAGACAGACAGCAGCTCTAAGAAGATGGAACACAACTGAAGTTAGCGATAAGGGGCGCAAGGTCGTTGGCTACTGGCTGCTAGGTTGCAGTGGGATGGTAGCTGGGGCTGTAGTCATTGGTGAGGCTTGTTTTGGTCTAGGTATATGATATTATTACACATAACCGTTTATTCAATAGGTGGCATTACTAGATTGACAGAGTCTGGATTGAGTATTGTACGGTGGGATCTTGTCAAAGGAATAAAACCGCCTCGCACTCAAAAGGATTGGGAAGACGAGTTTGATAAATATAAACAATCACCGCAGTTCAAATAGTGAGTGCAAGTACCTTTGAGTTGGCAGTTACATGTAACAGAGATTTGTAGTGTAAATCATTCCATGAACTTGGACGAATTCAAGCGCATCTTCTACATGGAATATGTGCACCGCATGTGGGGCAGAACCACAGGGATGGTATTCCTGCTTCCAGCTGCATTCTTCTGGGCAAAGGGTTGGTTTTCTAAGCCCATGAAAGCACGTGCTGGCGTGTATGCTGTACTGATAGGTTTCCAGGTGAGTTATCCTCATCCTGTTACCAGATATTGATGTGTTCGTTGTGTCAGGGAGTCCTAGGTTGGTACATGGTGAAGAGTGGCCTTCAGGACATTTCTGAGTCAACAGACGTTCCTCGTGTTAGCCAGCACCGTTTGGCAGCGCACCTGGGAACAGCACTGGTGATATATTCTTCCATGCTGTACACCACACTTGGGATCCTGTCACCTCCAACGCTCCAGGTGCATGTTGTGTGCATACCCCCCCCCCCCCCTCCTCCTCCTCTTCCCAGACATCTTTAACCATCTTCCTTTGAAGGCTGCAAGCCCTCACTTGAAAAGGTTAAGAAGTCTTGCTCATGGAACTGTTGCCATGGTGTTTGTAACGGCCTTGTCAGGTACGTCGAGAGTTTTATGTGTCCAATATTTTTATCTTGCTCCTTTATATATATTTCACTGCTGCTTCCATAGGAGCATTTGTGGCAGGCCTGGATGCTGGTCTGGTGTATAACTCATTTCCCAAGATGGCGGGCAGATGGATACCCGAGGACATCCTGGCAATGTCTCCAAAGATCAAAAACTTCTTCAACAATCCTACCACTGTACAGTTTCAACACCGTCTGCTTGTGAGTTTGCCATGGGGCAATAATAAAGGAATGCGGAGTGCTAATATTGAATGAATTAAAGCGGACAATTTAGATCTCACAAAGATTGCCATTCACTTGATGAATGTAGGACAACCTTTTTTGGTGCACTCTAGGCATACAACCACTGCATTATCTTATGTAATTAATAGTTTCATGAATATGATTAATGACTACCTCTTCCGCTCCCCCTGTTTTAAATTTGTTCCGATGCCTTTAATATGTAGCATCCTCCTCCTGTATCCAGTTGCTTCTCTTGGCACGTACCCTAGCCTGTTACTAAAACTCTGGCCTCTCTTGTTAAAAACCATTTCAATCACAGGGCACCACAACTCTTGCATTCATTGTTGGCACCTGGGCATTGGCAAGAGGTGTCGCACTTACCTCTAGAGCCTGCCTCGCCCTCAATTGTGTGACTGCCATGGCCTTTGTTCAGGTAAGGTTTATTAAGTTGTGTACCCTCAGGTGGGATAAGTTTTCCTCACAGGTGGGATTGGGCATCTCAACACTACTTTGCCACGTTCCAGTGTCACTTGCATCAGCCCACCAGTCATCATCCTTGGTACTGCTCAGTTTTGCTATATGGTTGATGCACGAGCTTAGAAAGAAACTGCCCAAACTGTAATATTTCTCCATATGCTAAGCATTTACAATGAATGTGTACTTCTACAGTTACTGGTGCATAAAAATATCACTTCAACAACTACATGTACATGTATGTATTATTTAGTGTCGCAGAGCAAGGCAACTCCACGGAGGATCCAGTAGTCAGGACTCTGCACAGTCTTAAGCAGGAGTGGTGTGATATAGGTGAGGTCTGTCCTGCGAGGTTTTTTGTACACAGGGCACTTGTACAGCTTGGGGTCTTGGGGATCCTTGCTGTTAATGGCGTACATATGTATCACTGGTACCATTGTGAACAGAACTTTGGGGGTGGCATCACACAGCCTAGCGTTGCGCCTGTCCCATCCTGCCCCGT
Source organism: Spongilla lacustris (assembly GCA_949361645.1). Taxonomy (NCBI): domain Eukaryota; kingdom Metazoa; phylum Porifera; class Demospongiae; order Spongillida; family Spongillidae; genus Spongilla; species Spongilla lacustris. The sequence continues at coordinate 5,798,785 of OX442433.1, read as the reverse complement.
CCAAGAACAGGCCATGTATGTAAACACCCTCTGGAGGAGGTGCGGTCACCTCATCTTTGGACATCTTTGTGACCTCATTGAACACCACGACACCATCCAGTGCCCAGCCCTTGTGCGCTCTGGTCACCTCCTGTCTCATGGCCGTGATGAAACCTTGGGGGTTAAAGAAGCCAGTCATCCAGAATACATTAGGACGACCGTCAAATATCCATGTCCTGAACTGTGCATCTCTCTCAAGTAGATCTGTATACCAGAAGCCAATGGTGGTTGACTCCCAGGAGATCTGCAGTACAGGGTTCAGTTTACAAAATGCCCAGCACATACAATGCAGTGGCTACCTTGCCCCATAGTTTAGGCACCTTGGCATCATAGATACAGTCAAGGGCATCCCTGAGGTTCTGAAGAGAGAGGTGGATGACATCAGCAGCAGAGCACGGGCCTTGGCTCTCACCTCGCTCATGATGATGGTGCCTTCGATGGCCAGCTGGAGGTCCTGCAGTGTGTTGCGCACCAAGGTGATGACCCTCTGCATGCGGTCAATCTCCTGCTTCAGGAAGATGTTCATGGGAGCAATGCTGCCCATCTTCTTGAGCCTCTCCCTCACCTAAGCCCAGGTATCAGCAAGCTCATCCTAGGGGTGCATGCACATGGGTCACTTGAGATGTGTTTACCTCATGGGGAAGGTAGTTTGCAGGGAGCTTAGCAAGCATCTCGGCTGCCTGCTTGCTTACGACACTCTCCCTGGTTTCTCCACTTCCAGCTGCACTCTCCTTTGGCTGGATGGAAAGCATGGTGTCTAGACAGGCCTTGGCAGTGTTGCTCTGGTAACTGAGGAAGCAAGGATTTCCAACTGTGAGCAGTGCTCAGGTGTGCAGATCATGTGATCCTCACGTGATGTCTGCATTGATGTGGAGGCCAAATATTTCGGGTGTGTCCACAAGGGGCAGATTTTCGATGTAGTCCATGTAATCTTTCACTGTCTTGAACACGGGCAGCCCATAGCCTTTGTAGAACATAAAGGTGTTCTTGAAGATCCCATCATTGAACCACAGCTGATTTAAAAAGGAGTAAATGATTCTGAAGAGACAGAGAGTAACATACCCTTGCATATGTGTTGAGGAGCCTCTTATCATAGTCATCTGTGACCCTTCCTCCATATTGAATCTCTCCAATCATGTACTGCGTTGCTCCCCAGGATATCCCCTAGAAAGAAGGTGAATACTATAGAGTCTACGTGTACATGCAGACATATATATACACACAAAACACACACACACATCACACAAGCATGCATGTGCGCACACTTGCACACACCTTTTTCAAATCCAAGGCATCCAGCATGTTCATCACATATTGTGTGCTAGCATTGTAATCTCCCTGGTTGTACTCGTAGGGGATGTTCCAACCGAGAGGACCAAACTTACGTCTCTCCTGAACTGTTGTGTGCAGGAAGGCTATGCAGTATAGCAATGGCTTCCACTGGGGCAGGTTGGAGTAGTCCAGCTGCTCCTGGGAGGTGTTGGTGTAGGTCCTCTTCAGGCCAGCCTTCACACCTTGAGGGGGCTCAAAGGTGTACTTGATGGAGGCCTGGAGCAGGTTGATGGGATATTTGGGGTGGACCTCTGTCGTCAGCCACAGGCGGAAGGTTGGGTTGACGTTTGGTGTCTCTAGCACAGACTGAAGCACCTCATCAAGGAAGTCCAGGCACAGGTGTGTGTTCTGTAGCAGCACCCATCCTCCCTGTATGTGAGTGGGAGGAAGGAGGAAGGGAGGGAGAGGGAGGGAGGGGAGAGGAAGAGAGGGAGAGAGATGAAATGCTAGCCTCTTTTTCATGCATCTTGATTTACCTGGGTCTGGTGCTGTTGGAGAAACCTTCTTGCGTGTACCTCTTGCCCCTGGCCCATGGACACAGCATCATAGGCTATAGTTGGATCTGGTCACCACATGTGCTGCCAACAATAAGCACTTACTTAGCTCCTTCTTTCTGGACAAGTTGTCGATAGCATTGGTTGGGTCAGACCCCATGGACAGGAAGCATGTCATGGGGACACGAGCATTGGACTCCTCCCACACTTTCTCCATGTCCAGGATCACTCCCTCGGCAAACTTCACTCCCATGGCTTCTGCTATGTACTTACGTGCCTGGGCTGCTGTACGGTCTGGGCACCAGGACCTGAATCAACGTTAAGTCATCACTAAGTCTTGTAAAAAATGTTATTTGAGCTACTACCTTATCAACAGCAACTTTTTAAATGTGTCCAGTGTAGAGTATCCATCAGGTATGGGAGTATCCTCTGGTGCCTCAGCATCAAACCATGTCTTCCACGCCTTGTCATTGCGTGCTATCTGTATGACACAAAGGAGTAACAGATGACCTCAATGGCAGGATTGTACATGCACAAATGCCAACATGCCTGATTTAAAATTTCTGTGAACTGGGGTAGCTTGCTCAGCTCCACCAGGTTCAGCCAGGTGACATCTGTGATCCACTTGGCAGGCTTCGGTTGGACCGCCTTAAGGTCCAAGGCAGCCCCTCCCTTGATCAGGGTCTGGAACTCGTGGTGTTTGACGTTCCCCTTCTGCCTCTCGATCTTGAGGGTCAGGAGAAGGGTGAAGAGAAACTTGTGCTCCTCGTACAGTCCTCGGATGCTGTACTTGAAAGCCTCATAGGTCAGGTACTCTATGATATTGGCGATACGCTTGACAGTGACGGGAGACTTGGCCGAACGAGACATGGAGAAGTCAAAGATGACCAGGAACTGCTGGAGTGAGGTCTGGTACATGACGTTGACTACAGACATTTCAACGATTAGGAAGTACAGGACAGAGCCGCGTGTGGCCACAGGTCTGTACTCCTCTCTGGCCCCCGTGATGCTCTTCTCTGTCTCTGCAGCCACGATCAGCTTCTTGGTGACCTCTTCTGAGGTGGTCTTTGTGGTCTGCAGCACCTCAATGAGGGATTCGTCATCCACCAGGGACCCCTTGGTGCTGGTGAGCCTGTAGAGCAGGTTGTCCTCCAGCTCCTTCATCTTCCGCTTATCTGCAGTCACCTGCTCCATCAGCTTCACCCTCTCGGCTTCCAGCTCCTGCTTCTCTGTGAGGATGACACGTCCAAGCAGCTGGTCCTCCAGACCTCTGATGGTCACAGTGAAGTCAATGACTGAAGTGCGCGCATATACCTGGCGAATGGGAGAGAGAGGAGAGAGGAGAGATACATGTGAATAAAAGCACGAAGAATAAACTAAAAACCGGGTTAATGAGATATGAGAGGCTGGGTTAATGAGAGGTATGAGGCGTAAGTAATCACAGGGTTAAGTAATGTGGTCCAGAGGGATTAATACAAAGTCATAAGGTCCACTTCCTCACCTCAGGTGTGTATGAAGGATTGGGTAACTTGGTGGTGATATACAACATAAACCCACTCATCACATCCACCTCTTTGTCTCCAACCTTGACCTGTTGGGTTGAGATGTTGTACGAATGTCAGCGATTGTTGCAATGCCAAAGTTATATACCTTAAACGATGTGCCAGCTTTGATAAAATTCTTGTCTAGCACGTTATCCAAAGCAGGGTCCAGATCTTGCTCCACATCCTCTATCAGCAGTGGGTAGCCCAGGGAGAGGCTGTCTTCTAGTGTGTTACGGAAGTACTTGTTGTTCAGTGTTGTGACCTTCAGTTCTTTTGCAGCCTCTTTCTTCTTGATCCACAGCTTGCCCTGACCCTGGGGATCAATCAGAAGAGGGTAGCGTGTTGCCTTTGTCACAATGGTGCCGTTCTGGACTGAGAGTTCATCATTGGGAAGGCCCTGGAGGTTCCATTCAGCAATCGTGACAGAATCTGTCAGCATGTCGATAAGATTCATGTTGTCTGACACAGGTATCTTTCGGTTTTTCAGTTCTTTCTTCCATCCATCCAAAAGCTGTCCTCTGAACTCTTGATTAAAGGGACCACAATACGACAGAAAGCCAGAAGCTAGCAGGACATCTCCAACCAGTCTGAAATATCAAAGAAAGAAAAAAAAAGTCGGTAATATCATGCACACAGCATTATTATCTACATGCATGTACCTTGAAATTTGTGCTTCAAACTCCTTGCTTTGCTGGGTCCAGCGGACCTTCTCTCCTCCAAGACCTTGAATCAGAGTAGAAGCTGCCTTCATCTTTCTGCGACAAGTCTCTGCATCGTCTATAAGAACCTGCTTCTTCCTCATGGCCTCCTCGTACATGGCCCTCACCACCGCCACCTCACGCTCCTTTGCTTCTAAGGCAGCATTGGCCTCTGCCAGCTCTGCTTGGGCCTTACCAAAGCGCACCTCCTGCTTGGCCAAGTTGGCCTTCAGGGGAAGCACCTCCTTGTTCACTGAGTAGAATGATGCCATTGCCTTCGTCCAGGAGCAAAGTCCAGCAACTTGACCACACACCTTCTTTGCATTTTCCAAGTTGTAGTCTTCCATGTTAAAGTATGGAGCGAGCAGCTCGACTGTCTCTTCATTGATAGTGTCCTTTGGAAAGGTCTGTAAGGAACTTAAGAAGCCAGTTTGACTCATCAGCTTCAGGGACTCTCCCCAGGAAGGTTTAGGTCCTGGTTTCTCTGGATCCATTGCCAGAGTATCCAGTCTGCGTCTCAGGAGCAGCAACACACAGTCCATGATCCTCATGATGAGGTGTGGGGGCTTTCCCAACTTGCGCACAGTAGCAATGTCTGCAGGTTTGATGGTCTGCAGTGCATCCTCTGCCTCCTTGAGGGCTGGCTTGGCTGCCTCCAGCTTCCCTTCAGCCACAATCTTGTCAGCTGTTATGACGTCAGCCACTGCCTGTGCCTTGTCCTTCACCTTCTGCACTTCAGCCTTGACCTTCTCTGCAGCAGTAGCCTTCTCTGTCACCTCAACGAGTACCTTCTCTGCATCCTTTGATGCAATGGCTAGCTCCTTTTCCTTCACCTCTAGCTCCTTGGAGAGCTGTGCTACAGACTCACTGGCCTCGAGCAGCTTGTTGAGACCTGTGTTCATGCGATCAGCCTGCTCATTCAGAAGCTTCTTCCTCTCCTTGTAGATGTTCTTGTATCCAGTCAGGAAGGATAGGTAAGACTTGGGGGTCACGTGGGTCGAACGTCTGAACCGCTCAAAGTAGCTGATGCAGGATTCAGAGACGGCATCCTGCACAATACCCATGGTTTGCACCATCTGTTCCTTCACCTCTGGGGTACAAGTCACTTCAAATGAGGCGATGAAGTGCTGGGCCACAGCAATGAGGGCATCCTTAGGCCAGCGTGTGAACCAGTCCATGGTACACCCGCTGAACAGTCCTGGGAACTTGAGGGAACGACTTCGAAACTTCTCACCAATCTATACAAAAAAAAGATCATTATTACATTGGCATCCAGTACAGCCATACGATACTCACCGGAGAGAAGCACAGCACCACATGGAGGTTTTGTCTGGCTCTGGATAGGAAGTAGGCATAGAGGTTCTCTGAAGTTGGTGGTCTTTTAGGGAACTCCTTTTTCATCACATTGATAAGGTCACCATTGATCTCGTCAATTTCATCCCTTGCAAACAGGTTGGAGACCTCACCAGATGAGAGGACGTTGTTGATGTACTCGAGAAATCCCTCATCTTTGATCTCGTTGTCAGTGAAGAGGAAAGTTATTCCCTTTCCCTGCTGACCTGCTGTTCGGTACAACACCTTTAGGTCATCCATGAGGTTATTGGCATTGTACGACCGTGAGAGCTGTATTTGGAAGGTCTTATAGCCGGCTATGAAAGAGGCCAGTCGGGTCAAGCTCTGTTTGCCAGACCCTCCCACCCCGACCAGTAAGGCATTGCCCCTATCAGTGCGTATGATGCGGGATATTTTAATGAGATGGACCATGGCGTCTTTGAAGAAGACGAGGTCCATTCCTGCACCACGAACTGTCTCATTGTACTGTTGTACAAACCCTTGAAGTCTCTCCTTGAGTTCTGGGTAGGTGGGTATCTGAGTGGATACAAAAGTATTATGAGAAATACATAGCAGTTTGTATATGTATATCAGCTCACATGTTCATAAATTTTGGGGGTTTCAAATTCAAATCCTTCAGGTTCTTCACCCGTTGGTTCTGGTGGGTCCCTACAATTAAAAGCAGCAGTGGATTAAGCATGTTACTCAAATTTTGCATCTGCTACCTGAGAAAATCAACAAAATATGGTTCTTCTTCCATCATTTCTCGGGCTTGAGGGCTGATGGAATCTTCCACCACTCGACTGAGGCACTTATCAAACCAAGCCTTATCTTCTAAATTGGTGAAGCGATCTGCAATCACTCTTGTGGCCTCGTGTTTCCATAGAGCCAACATCAGCTTTGCACTGGTCATGACCTCACTGTTCACATGCAGTATGCCCTCCCAGATGCGTGACAGGTCACGGAGGTTAAAGATATAGTGGAACTTGGCCGGGGTGGGAAGCATCTTCACTTTTGTTTGTTGCCACATCAGTCTTGTACAAACTACCAGCTTCTCAACCATTTCAATAACCTCCGGAACAAACCCCCTCTCCTTGCAGAAGTATCCCAGTCCTATCAAACCAAAGATCTTGTCAACTGAGGTGTTTGATGGCAGTGTGCAGTTGAAGATGGCAAACTGCCTCTTCAGTCTCGGAGGTATATCATTGCGTCCACCTCCTGGATGGATCATGGCTCCCATCATTTGAACATCCTGGATGGTGGTGAAATCTCCTGGCTTCTCCAGACTGTAGAACCCTTTCATCTGCATCAGCTGCCTAACTATCTCATTGGTTATCTGGTCTCCCCACTCATTGATCCTTGGCATGTTTATGTCATCAACAAAGACTGTCAGCTTCTTTCCTGCTGGGGGTCCGTAGGTAGTACCCACGCGTTTGTCAATGTAGCTCTCAATGGACCGTTGGAACATGCCGGGAACTGTGGCTGAAGAGAAGTTAAGGGACTTGCTAAGGTGTTCTTCAACATTGTACTTGGCCATGTAGCCCTGGATGATGACTGTCTTGGCTGTGCCCTGCTCTCCAATTAGGAGCACACCCTTCTCCTGCTTGGCAATGGTATGGATAAGGAAGTCCATTCTCACGTTGTCCACATTGGGCACTAGGATGGAGGCAAATGGTTGGATGCTGTCCTTTGGGTACACGTACTCCTCCACCAGGGTATTCCAATGTATCCAGTCTCCCTTGTCATCAACCTTAAACTCAAACATGGTGTCCCCAGAATCTGCACTGCAAACGGGAAAGTCCAACTTCTTGTTTTGCCGTAGCCATGCCTCCAACTTGGCTCGGTCTTCCAGCTCCAACAGAGCCCCAATGCTCCACATCAGAGCAAATATGTAGAGGTGTTCTAGGAACAGATTTGAGAGGGAGGAGGTTTCCTCCTTGGTGGGAATGAGACCTTCCAGTAATTTGTTGGCTTGAGAGATGTAGTTGCATTCCAGTGTCTTCATCTTGGGTTCACAGCTGTTCTTAATGAAGCGATATGCATCCACAAAGGAGCCATCAAAAAGGTTCATCAGTACTTCTGATTCCTGTTGAGTGATCTTCTTTTGAGACAACATGTAATTCAGCCAACCTTGACAGATTGGCTTCCAGTCCAGACCAGAAGAGCTCATGAATACCATTCCATTCCGTGATACAGTAGCTGGAGATGCATTGTCCACATTGTCAGGTTCAAAGACTATTTTGCAGTCTGGTGACATGGGTATTCTGTCTCCATTGGCCAGTGTTAGTGTTTTGTTGTCATCCAATACACTGTTGAGGTTCTCAATCCAAATGGCATCCACTGGTCCATCCAACACTAGCCAAATATGCTCCCCCTTCTTCACCTTGTGTGTTCTTCTCCACAGTGTGGAGAAGATTCCATCAGTCCAGTCATTGGTGGCCACATCAAGTCGACCAAACATCTCCGAAGCGGTGATGGCCTTTGGGTTCATTCTCATCTCTCGGTGAGCTGTGCCAGTGTCTGTCATGGCCTTCATCAGGATATGAATACACTGCGTCTTGCCTGTTCCTGTTGGACCGAGGGCCATGAAGCCGTGACGAACACGTTGGGTTTCAAACAGCTGAATCAACTTGAGCGTCCATGATGGGTGGTTGACGAGGCCTGCTGCCTTCACCTGGTTATCTATGGCTGCATCTAGATCTGGGTAGCTGCCTTTATCCAATTGGATGCCAGGAAAAAGGTCATCAATGAGGCTGAGGAACAGAGGCTCATCTTCATCCACCAGTTTGGAGAGGTTCATGTCTCTCAAGACCCTCATCACTATGGTCTTCTCGGGATCCTGAGGGCTTGCCCTTTTCACAGCTCCAAGGGTACGCAGCACAGACAAGATGTTACGTAGACCAAAGTCGTAGTGTACCTATGTGTGCATGAGGTGTGAAGCTGTGCCATACCACCATACAAATATTTAGCTACCTGCTTGGAGAGCTGGTCCTCACAGAGCTTATAGAGGGTGAAGAACTTCTCAGAAAGGGGAATGTTGTCTTGGAAACCACAGCTGGCTAACTTCACTCGGATAATGATCTGGAGAACATGGATCAAAGCAATATTACTGTATATGTGAAGTGCTGAGATGACAGAAATCTAACCTTTCTGTCAGGAACCATCATGGCAATAGGCCTGAAATTCATTTTCAGGTTTTCAGGCAACTCTTGGCGTCCTGCATATCCAGGATTCTATGAAAGGAGGTACATGGTGGGTGTGGTCTTGGATACAGGCTTTGTGATGTTGTTGAACCTACCATGGTGAGAAACAGGCCAAACTCAGGATTCATAGCAACTCTGTCCCCATCAGTGAAAATGAACTCTGGTTTCCTTTCCTTCTTGCACATCAGGACAACAGCAATCTGTTGTGCTGCCACAGATAGCACTGGCAACTCTATGCGATTGAACTCGTCGAAGCAGCCCCAGCTCCCAGACTGTGCCAGGCCCTTGTAGATTCGACCCAGCCCTCTGAAGTCCATCTGATCAGAGCAGTTGAACACCACCACATACTTGCCCAGAGCCCTGCCCATGTCCTTCACAGTTTCCGTCTTTCCGGTGCCAGCAGGACCAGCTGGAGCTCCACCCATCGAGAACCCCAGGGCCTGAGCCAATGTAATGTAGCACCTGTCTGTAAGGGGTGTGATCACAAGACGCTCTGTGCAGCCCAAGAACTCATTCTGGTAGATGAAGTCAACATCTGTGATGGACACTATAGAGTGGTTGCGTTCCTCATTGAAGTAGAATCGACTTTGCTTCAGCCACTCAAAGTCTGTTGCTGACTTGATACGCATTGTAACCTAGTGCGGTATATCAAAATTTGGTATGATGAAACATAAATGTCAGAGGAACCATTCACTTCTGACTGACCATATCATGAAAGATGTCCCTTTGATGAAGGTGTATGGTGATCAGAGTTTCATACTTTGTCCTCTCAATCCTTGTAAGGTCCCTAGTGGTCACCTCAATGAGGGTGTTGAGCATTGTCAAGAAATCGTCATCTGTTGAAGCCATGATCTTCTTGTCAGAGGGAGCATTGGTAAGAGCTATTTCTGCATCTCTTGTCCACAGAAGTTGGATTCCCACTATACCCACCTGGTGGTGAACCATGCAATAAAAACAATTCACTGGATTGCGGAAGCTTACTTGTGCTGGAAAAGTGTTGCAGAAGTCTACCAGGTTGAAGTTTGGGTCTTCGATCGTAATGTGAGCTCGCTTGATAACGGCATGCAATGAGGAGAGCGCTTCATTGAGTAAGGCTCCCAACCAGGTTTCAACATTTCCCTGAGCCATCACAGACTTCTCAAGCTATTTTTAGGAAGAAAAAAAAGAAACATTTCGGCATTTCTGTATAATGCTTCTACCTTTCTTGTATTTTTCCCCTCCCATACATTTCTGCCCACCCCCATCCATCCCAATCCATTCATCTTCACCATGCAGGATATCGGTACTATATATTTATATTGTGTGCCTTGAGTAATAAAAATTTAGCTGCACAAAAGCGTATTGAAATTTGGCTGATCGCTGAAAGAGGGTAATAGCAACATGCCTAACCCTCTTTGTAATGTTGCAACTATAGGATTATTCAAATTGTATTGTATTACCAATAATAATAATATATACTTGTACATGTATTATACAGTTGGCTTGCAGACTTAATGTATGTGACTATAACCTCCAACTATGAAAGACTTGGTCTTTGGTACATGTGTTTTTTACACACAAAATACTTATTTTTGGACTGCCCATGCACACATTTGGATTTAGCATAAATAGTTGTGCAGTTCAAATGCGAATAGAATGAAATCGTAAGCCATTAGATTGTTGCTTTTAACAATACATGTATCATATTTACAGCAGAAAATTAACAAAATTATATGCTTTCACTTTAGGGATGCCATGATGTGTGAGTGAAAATGCATTAATGAATGAATTCTATACATCTGCACATTGCAAATGCTGAAAATAATTGACATCGTAGTTGTTTGAATAATCAGATAAACCCATCAAGTGCAGTGCCTACCTCTATAGTCTCAGGCTCTCTGGAGTGGATATGAGTGATGCGATCGTACTCCTTTTCGTGGAATGTCACTTTGTTCACATTGTCAAACACGCTCAGTAGGTGTGCTTGGATGGTATGGGAGTCCGAGGCCTGTCCCAGGATTTCAAGGAGGGCGGGGTCAGAGACGAAGAAGAACCTTGGGAACACAAGTCTCTTCTTCTCCAGATAGCCAGTGAGTGACTTCTGACATAGCTCCAGCTGCTCCAAGAGGTGTGGCAGTAGCTGACCCAAGGTTTCGTCTCCTACACAGCACTGGACCACATTGGGGGTCTCATGGGCCTTGGTCATGATCTTCACCCAGGACTTGTCTATGTTTTGGAACCTCTTGGCTTCCTAGAAGCAAACAAATTTGTAGTTGCACTATTACACAACCATCACGGCTGGCCCACCTGAGGAAGCTGTTTGGCAATGTCGCCTCCTACAAACACAGCCTCCAGGTATACCCAGAGATTTTGCACTATGAGCCATTTTTCGATGATTTCAGTTGAATTGGTTAGCTTTTGTACCCACAGCTGAATCTCTTTCTTGAATGGTGCATTGTATCTAGGACATGCATAGGTGTCACAGGCAAGCATTGCATTATTTATGCACATCAATACCTGTTTGACATGAGTGATCCAAGTATCATCAGAGAGTCTTCCATCAATGAAACAATAGCTGAAGTATCATCCCCCTTCAGTAGCATCTCTCCACGGGCTTTGAATGTGTTGAATTTAAGGCTCTGCACAGCCCAGTCAGCCTTCACCTGCTTCAGTTTGGACTCTATGTCCTTCTCCTTAATGGCACTGATGCATATGTCCTGGGTGTGTGCACCAGAAGATTTGATTTGAACTGCCTTTACAAAAAATTTTTTTGCTCACCTCCACATCATCCCTGAATTTTAGCAAGGGGGCTTCCATCACATTGCGTAGTTGGAACGATTCAGATCCAATGTCAAAATGATGCTTTGTCAAATCTTCCAAACGTTTCCAGTGACGTTCAAGCATTGCTTTGTTGGACATCATCTCTAATAAAGGACAAGTCTCATTGAAGTCATCAATTTTCTTCTTCAAGTCATTGAAAGCCTGCCAATCCTTCATGGCCTTGGGCAACTTGCGACACTTGTTCTGGAAGTCCAGCAATTCACTATTGATCTTGTTGATGTCCAGTTCTGCCCACAGAATGTCATAGTAGCCATCAATGCTGTCCATAACATCATTGTAGAGCCCGTACAGCTTCTGCAGGAGGCTCAGCTCCTTCCTGATCCTCTCCAGGTCATCATAGGCAGTCACAGGAAGCCCAAACAACTCTTCACCATCAGTATATGTTTGAAATTTCCGCCACAAATCATCAAACTTGACCTGGAATGTGTTGAGCCTGTCACTTGCTTCTCGGGGCTGTATCCCTTCCACCATTGGACCAGCCTGTTGGAGAAAGTGTACCAAGTTTGATCTATAATTTATTTATTCTAGATTGGGTTAACAGGTGGAAGGTGTGAAATGTTGTAGTTACAGAATGGGTATGTGAGGGCTGTGATTTAATATACATGATGCCATAATGAAATATTTTTAAAGCAATTAGCGAGAGATGGTGTAAAGCAATGCCAATGAGAAGAAAGGAGGTGTAACAAAGAGTGATGCAGTTTGTTGGTATTTACCGTTTCATACTCTTTGTAGAACAGAGTAGTATCGGTCTTAAACTGCACAATATTAGTTAACAGTGTCTCCTTGAATTGAGGCTGGACCTTGATTAATGTGGCCTGGGCTTCTCCCTGCCATTGAAGTGCATTGGTTAAACAATATTTTAATAACCCCCGCTGTTTGACCTACCGCAAGAGTAAGCAACTTCTGCCAGGAATACCTGAATGTGTCCACTCTCTCTATCTCCTCTCTGGCTACCTGGATTCCAAACTTGCTGAGCATAGAGTAAGATTCCTGCAACGCATCATGATATATTATTATAATTATAATTATAATTATAACATATTATAATTATAATTATATATAATTATAATTATAATTATAACATATTATAATTATAATTATATATAATTATAAAATTATAATTATAATTATAATTCTATAGATAAAAATGATATATATTATTATTATATATATTATAATTATAATTATATACATAAAAATGTACCGGAGTGACTCACTTCAACTGGGCCAAGCGAGCTATCAATCATGATCTCGTTCTCTCTAGTTTCTTTAAGTGAGGCCATGGCCATGCGAACATCATCCAAGTCTTTGATAGGCCTTTGTAATTTCTTGTGGATGCCATCAATCTGCTCCATGATTTTCTCCATTGTCCCAAAATATTTGGTGTTCATGTTACGTCCATAGATTACTTTCCAAGACTTGGCTTCAGAGCTAAATGCAATACGCAACTCATCTAGGGCAGGGTGAATGATGTTGAAATTGGTAATATCAATATTGAAATGATAATTGAAAGGAGAGTAAGTTGTTATGGATTTAGCACATGTAAAGAGACAATAAGTATTGAAGTAGGGAGTTTTTACTCACAACAGTCACATACCTGTCATTAATGCCAGTGATCCTACCACCACATGATCAGGCTCTTCCATCACTTGAGTTTCCAATGCCTCATACTTTCTGATTTGAGCTTCAAATTCTGATAGGGTTGGCTCTTCTGCCAGGAAGGTTTTCATATGTTGCTCTCTGTCCACAGCCCACAATGCCTGATACTTGTTGAACTGCTCAATGCATTGTGTGACCTGAGTCTTTGCAGACATGAAGCTGCTGGACAACATGGATATCAGCTTTGCAACTTCCTTGTGCTCTGAAACGATCTTGTAGATGTCTTTGAGGTAGGGGTTCTTCATGGTCATGGTAGTTTCTACTTTGGAAGTGACAGGAAGAATAGTCTGACTGGTGGATTTAGGAAGAGCATCCGAGACTCCTGGTACTTCTCTTATCTGCCCCCATTGGTATATGCTCTTGAAAATACCAGTGGTGCGGTGAACGACTTCGTTGAGAGCAGCTTGGATATCCTCAAGGCTGGGACTAAGTATGATGGTGGGCACAGTAAGGGAAAGCTTTGCATAAAGAGCTGGACGGATGTCTCTTTTCTTGTCATCTGTTGTTTCTCCATAGGAGAGAGCAGAAGGGAAGGCAATTCTTCTCTTTAAGTGATCAAGGGACTGTTTCATCAGTTTGATAAAGTTATCAACATTTTTGTGTTTGAAATGCTCTATCAGCTCCTGTGCAGCCTTCTGCAGAGATTCTATTTTATCTTTCTTCCTTTTTGCTGTTTCTTCTCCAGGATGAGGCTCAACCTCCTCCTGTTCTAATTTATTTAGGCCCATTCTCGACAGAGCCATGGATTGAGCCAATGGTACTGGAGTGATTGTCCCTTCAGAGTCCGTATCAGGCAGTGGTATATCATCTAGGAGAAGTGCCACTAACTCGTTAACAGAGTTCTCAATAAGTAAATTATTTCTGTCAAGTTGAGGGCCAACTTGCTCACCCATTTTCTGCTCACCGAAAAATGTAAAATAAATAAACAAATAAACTAAGCTTATTTAACACAAACCTGAGCTTTGTTGACAAACTCTTCAATTGTCCATGGTTCATTGTCTGGTAGATCACAGAGCTTTGTAGCCAGGATGCTTTTCAGAACCCCTTCAATTCTCTTATCTAGAATGTCATTTGCTCTGTCAATTAAAATCTCTAGTCCTCTAAGCTTTCTTTTGACAGTATCCACAAAACTTGTGACACTAACAGAAGTCCATCGAAGCACAGTGAGACCAGGACTTATTGCCTCGTCCACTTTTTCCTCATGAGGTTGAATCAACACTGCAAGTAGGCTAGGAATCTTGGCATGCACACGTTTGTATTCCTCAAGCAGTGACTGTTGGTATAGAACATCATATTTTGCAAATAGCACAGGGGTATAACATGCAATATGAAACATTCTTTGATTATGATAGATCATTGTAGAGTTGAAGAACTAATGCTAAACAACACAGTAATTGCACCATACCTATGTATATGTGCACGGTATAAAATTGGGAATTATGATACTTACAGTAACATTTTGGTATTTCTCCTTCAAGTCCTCTCCTTTTGTTTTAAGAAGCCTGGCATTAGGTGACAGCTCCATGCCTAATTTCTCCACGACCTCTATCTCCCTTAATAGCTCATTGATATTGGTGTCAAAGTTAATGAGGAGTCTATTGCCTTCTGGTTCTCTGATTAAAATAGTTGCAGAAAGTCCTGCTTCTGCTTTTTCCAACTGCGCACTCCACAAATTTAGAAAGACTATTTCATATTCCACCAGCACCCTGGCAAGGCGGTTGTAGCCTTTGATGGCTTTCTTAGTCTCCGCCATCTCCATCACATCAGGGTGCTTTTTCATCACTTCTATGGGACCAGTGATGCGACGGTACAGCTGCCTGGACCAGGTGATCTTGCCGGAGATGGGGGGCAGGTTGCGGGCAAGAGGAGGGTTCTCCTTCTGTTCATTGTACTCACTTTGAACAAACTGTAGGTCCTTCACATAGAGGGAAACAACCAAACGCCACTTTGTTACCATGTCTAGGCAGGGAAGGCGTAATCTGAGGAAGGGACAGCTTATGTAAAATTGAATGCATGTAGGTTGGGGATGACTTCAGTGGCAGATCCAGGATTTGGTCAGGTAAGAATCAGTAATGAGGGAGGAGCGCGCGCAAATTTTTTGCACCACACCCATGCCCCAAATTTATCCATATATAGCACATGTAAGTAGAGGGATTGGAAGCGGATTAAAATGGCCGTGTTTTATCGATCAATTTTGTTAAGATTTGTACGTTTATATGTGTGCTTAGTAACTTTTAATTAATACTGGAGCCACTTTAAAAAAATATCATATTGAGATGACTTAGCCCTAGAAAATTTTTAAATTCTATTTGTAGGTTTCTAGGATAATAGCTGGCTGTGTTATTCTTTGTACTGCGTGATTATTACTCCATGCTGAACAGCTATACCTATAAATTGACTATAATCTCATGTCAGTTAAGCCACTTCCACTTTAAAGGCTATTTTATTCCATCACATAGAATAAAGTTACAAATTTTGCCAGTTATGTATCCCCGTAATCGCACTGCCTTAGTTAACGTTTGTGTTTGGAGTTCTATCTGTAGTGTGATGCTGTATACAATATCTGTGCACTGGATGTCTCAAAGGAACGTGGGTTTTCACGCACGATATTTGAGGTTAAATTTTATTCTATTTGCGAGTTTCTAGGGCTATATTTCAAGCAATGAACAGTATCATTCAGCATGACGCTAGTCTATTTTGTCCCCTGTACATACTGCAGAATATACGACATCTGCATAAATGAAATCACTTCAGCAGACCTATGACCTGCTGTTTGAAAACTTGCCATAATTTTGACTAGAAAAGCACGTATACTAGTAAATGCTAGTCATAGATGGCAGTAAGCACATGGTTGGAAACAGCACAATGAGTGAGAAAAAAAGGCATGAAATCATTTTGGAATCATTGCGTGATTGAACTTTAAAAAAAATCACACACAACTGAATCAATTTTAATGTTCAATCACACAGTGATTTTACAGAGGATTTTATAATCCTTTCTAAATTGAAAACTTGATTTGCTCAAACAATCGTGCACAATGCGTGGGACGGGGTGGCGGGCGCCATGCATACAATTTATTAGTGGACGGGGAATCAAGTTAAATTTAATAACACGCGTGCTCCGCCGCCAGGTTAAATTCTCGCAGGATCCACCCTTGAGTGACTTGGGATGGTGCATCAAGAAATTGTTGTACTTGCCTTTCAAAACGTTCGGTAAACTCCATGACTCTCTGAAGAGAGTGAGCTTTCTCAAAGTACTGCTCCATGAACCCTTTTAGCTGAACCTTTCAATGAGAAAAAAGGTAAAGCCTTTTCAGAATGAAGGATGTGTGGGTGCTTGCTTACATTTAGCTCGTCAAGTTGAACTTTAAACTCTTGATAGTCCATATCAAAATCCTGCTTTCGATGGTCCAATGCATCATAGGGTTTCTTCTTGAGATTGGTTGCAAGAAGCGTAAATCTAGCATAGAATTGGTCTATCCCTTCAATAGTTGAAAGTCCCATTGTGTCATAGGTGAGAGTAGTATGAAGAAATTCATCAATATTGTTGAGCCTAAAAATATGGGATGTTATTGGTATTCATTACAAGTAGCTCAATGGGGTGTGTTTACCTCCTGTAGAAGTTGTCAAACTTGCCAAATATATATGTTTCTGAAAAGTCAAATGGTTTTTCATCAGGGCGCTCTTCTAATTTCTTCTTGGTCCTCTGGAAGCACTTCTGGTACTCATCATTCAGCCGCTTGCAGTCGGCCATCCTCGCCAGGACCACTGCCCTCTCCTGCTCCCAAACCTTGTGGTAGCCACTGTCTGTGATGTGGGCCCTGCAGGCTGTGATCATCTGATTGGTGACCTTCACAAACAAGGCTGTCATCCTCTCTGATGTGTTGTAGTAACGAGAGTAGCTGTTGATCATCCTGATAGTATTGATCAGACCAGGGATGGAGTCTAGCATGGTCACCTGAGGGATGGCTATTTAGCCCAGCTGTCCACAGTACACACACGTGTCCCAGTGCTTACAGGGTTACACTTATACAGAGGTTCGCAGTACTTCTGTAGAGTGTACAAGAACTTTACGTTGTCTTTTGCTTCATTGGTGAAGTCCGTGATGGTCATGTCTAGCTGCCTCCATGACTGTGGGCATGCATGTTACCTTTAAAAATAAAAATAAATTCCCCTTCTTGTTGTTACTCACCTCCAGTACTTTGGATTTGGCTGCTACCAGAACATTAAGCACTGTTCTGCACTCTGATCCTTTAAGAGAGGAGATGAGGGAGTCAAACTTGGCCATTCTCTTCTTCCAATGCTCCAGCTCAGCTTGTGGTCCAACATCATCAGCCTCCTTCCTCATCTGCTCAGATTCTGTTAGGATCTGGAGAAAGAGGTGTGTGTGTGGTGTGTGTATGTGGTGTGTGTATGCGTGTGTGTGTGTGTGAATGTGTGTGTGTGTGTGTGTGTGTGTGTGTGTGTGTGTGTGTGTGCGTGTGTGTGTGTGTGTGTGCATGCATGTGTATGTGTACGTGTGTAAAGAACGGTAGGAGAAAGATGCATACATATTATAGGTAGAAACACAATGTTATGGACCATGTGCATGTATTGCACTGGGGTGTGGGCCTACCTGCTTTATCTCCTTACACCAAATCTGGGCACAGGCCTCTGCCGCTTCAACCAGGTCAGCATTTCCAGCCGCCCCCATTATGTCTGCTGCAGTGGAGAGCGCCGCCAGTTGGGGGTTGGAACAAGGCGAGAGTTTGACCGTATCGCCGATGCTGACCCGGGCATTAGCCAGCACAGATATGAAAGAGGACAATTTCGTCAAGAAAGCCTCCTTAAGGGCGTGTCCGCTGGCATCTGTGGCTAGAGCTCCCCAGCTGGTCTGCTCTTTCAAGGCGGGAAGAAATATGTTGGAGAGGAGCATCTCCACGGCCTCGAGAAGACCGCCTCCGTTAGATTCCAGTGTTCCGAAGAAAACCTCCTGCGCTATGTTCGCTGTCGTGACGGGTTTGTTCGAGATTCTAATGAAGAACAGCCCGAGCCCGGGGAACGGTTCCTTAGTGCCATCTGTTAAGTAAAGCCGCCTGGAAGGTTTGGTCTGCTTTGCGCCTAAAATTGAAATGTAATTTTACATAGATATCAAGCCTATATAGTTAAGTTTGGTGTACACAAAAAGAAAAAAGAAAAACAAACAAATTTAAAAAAAAAACAAAACAACACACCCCCGTTTGCTGTTTCCTCATAATAGAATAAGATGCAACGTGAACCAGTTGGGGAAAAGAAGTCCTCCATTGCAGACACCTGTAGTCATGCATGAAGAACGTGCATGAACAATAATGTATGTATTTTTGCGTACTTGATCGCCGTCGAGCATCGTCTCTTCCACTTCCGTGTCTTCCATGCCCAGTTTAGTGGCGATGGACGAGAACAGGTACTGATGTCGAGCGTCCAGCATAGCTCTTTTGCTTTCACGTGCATCTTTTGCCTATCCTCACGCAAAGACGAGTACATGGCTTTGTGAATATAAGATCGCACACTGTACCTGTTTGTCTTTCGCGTCTCCTGTTGGAACCGTGATAGAGGCCCTCGACCTATGCTGCTCCGGAGCTTGGTTTCGACGCTGATGCTTGCGAACGATGGCCGCTTTTGTTTGAGGTCTGTCAGCCATTACATGTATTTTACAAAGGGGGCGGATCTCAATCTGTCTACTGGTAACTGGTAACTATAGCGACAGCGTGAGACGTGTTTTGACAATGAAATTTAATGTGGAAAAAAAAAGGTGGAGAAGCCATTTAAGTGTGAAAACGTGGAGACGAGAACTTATGCCGTTATGCGTACTGTTAGTGTGAACAAAGGGCACGCAAGAGGATGAAATCAGAGACAGCACTTTTGGAGAGCTGTAAAGAAATCGCTTTATATGCAAACATGCACATACCTGATGATTTTCAGGGTTTCTATCTCTCTTAGAACTCCCCTGTTTTAATTTGGCAGCCTGTCTTGCTTGATTTTGGCATTCTGAACCCTTGTGACACTTGTGCAAATGGTCCCACGTTTTTTTTGCATCTGCATGAATTTCTTGTACAAGAATTAAGTCTTGCACTGACAACAAGTCATTTTTGGGGGTTGCTCTTAATTAATGACGGCCTCTCTAAGTGATAACCTAGTTAGAGCCTTCCAATCTTGTGCATCTAGTCACTAATCCCTTTCATTACACTCCAAGTCAGCTTCACCAAAGCAGGTACTGAGAACACCAAATTTGCACCTTCAAGTTTTGTGTACATTGTACATTTGAAGGGCAATTAAATTCACCGAATTGTTACATACACTGGCTCTCACTTAAAAAAAAAAAAAAAAGATAGAGATGAAATGTCTCTCCTATGCGCTCTACAAGCACACATCAGTGGCAGTCTGTGTGAATCTGTGGATGATCAATCAATCCTCGGGATTCGAACACTGTCCCACATTGAATATTTTGATCTGCATGTGATATATACACAAAAAATCTAGTATACAAGCAAACACCCACATACCAAAGTAATCTTATTTTTTCCTTTGGTGTATTTCACTTGCATCCTTTCAGCATTTCGCCGGTAACTTGCATCTGCCTGCTCTCGAATTCTTTTGTGCTTATCAGATGTAGCTAGCAAAGAGTTGGCTTTGACTATACTTTGTGGGGAGTTGTTAGACTTTTTTTGATCATCTGATTCTGAGATATCCTGAGCACGTGATTTGGAAAGATGCTGAGTGTCTGATACAGAGGGAGGCTGATCATCTGATTCACATGTGACTTGGAGGAGCAAGGCTGAGCATGTGACTTAGATGGAGGCTGGTCATCTGATTCAAAGGGAGACTGATCATCTGATTCAGAGGGAGACTGAGCATCTGATTCAGAGAGAGACTGATCATCTGATTCAGAGGGAGGCTGATCATCTGATTCAGAGGGAGGCTGATCATCTGATTCAGAGGGAGACTGATCATCTGATTCAGAGGGAGGCTGATCATCTGATTCAAAGGGAGACTGATCATCTGATTCAGAGGGAGACTGATCATCTGATTCAGAGGGAGGCTGATCATCTGATTCAGAGGGAGGCTGATCATCTGATTCAGAGGGAGACTGATCATCTGATTCAGAGGGAGACTGATCATCTGATTCAGAGGGAGACTGATCATCTGATTCAGAGGGAGGCTGATCATCTGATTCAGAGGGAGACTGATCATCTGGATTTGATGATGTCTTCTAAATCTTCCTCCATACTGTTGGATCTACACTTCGCACCTGGAAAGACTGACTATGGAGGCTGGCCAAAAACTAACTCATAAGGAGTGGTCTTAATGACCCCATAAAGAGTTGTGTTCAACTGATCTGAATGTCAAGATATTTGGAATAAAATTTAAAAAGCATACGTGCAGAGCAACTTACACTGAATAATGGGGATCCATTCTGACCAAGGAGGAGTATCTGTGTCAGATTCAAGGAGACAAACACCCAACATTTTCTCCACTGTTCTGTTCCATTCCCCTGCTCAACAAGACCCTGGCACTTAGGAATTCTTGGGCGGCCATTGACAATAGTGACTTCACCAGGCCATTCCTTACACAAACTGGCCACAATTGCATTCACTAACTCACGGCCATTGTCAGCGTGGAGAATTTTTGGTGTTCCTACGTAACTGAACACTTGACTCTGAAGGTTAAGAGCCATTTCAGCAGCTTATTTTTGGCAGAGGGCAAAAAGAACATGGAACTTTGACCAGTGGTCAATGTAGTGGCCAATCCATTTGTATGTCCCATCTGGACAATGTCTCATGTCTATGAGATCCATCTGTACACACCACAAAATCAATGGATATCCACATATGCACATAATTTAGATGATCCAAGATGAGGTACTGAAATACTGACTTTAAAAAGTATTGCATTGCCTGATGATGTTCAAAATGAGGAAGGAACACAAAATGAAAAAAAAAAAGGTGTGCTTTGAAGGAGAACTCAAAGGAGGTGACAGGTTACAAGCAAGATGAAGATGTAGCAATACATGGCATAACTATTTACAGTAAAGTCTCACTACTGACAACTAAAGCTAATTCTGCTCTTGATGACCAGTATACTCTTCCATATATGTTGTCATGTTGTGCTGCTGCTGATGAATTTGCAATTGATGTAAGCTGTAATCATACTAATTATATTTTGTCTCACAGCCCTCATGAGCAGGTATGCATTTTAATGAAGGTGAGTTTGCACTGAGTGGAGATCTGATTCTGGCTACAGACACATTAATACAATGTGATGAGTCCTTGAAGGGAGGTTAGTGCATGTATGGTGGTAACTTTGTCATGTGTAATGATAGGTTGCATGAAATCTTCGTGGAATTCAAGAAAGCTGGATTGCTGAAGAAGTGGAACTTAGGGTTAGGGTTAAGGTTAGGATAAAGACCTGCAAAATAAAATCAATAAATATAAAGGAGGCATCCTGTTTATGTCACCTTCCGTCTTGGATGCACTATATGTGAATATTTATATGACACTAGAAAGCAATGCATGGAATAGAATAGAAATGAAGTCCTGCTGACCAGCGAAGGGTAAGATATACTATATGCACTTAGTTACACCTGTATATTCTACTACTATCTGTATGCATGTGTACATGTTGATTTACATGGAATGCTATTAAATATTGCACCGTGTTTTGATCAACATTAGTCAGTTATAATCCTTCATATAGTTTTTAGTGCATTTCATTTTGTTTTAATTCTTGAATTTGACCTCTTCAGGCATGGCTGCAACTATAAGGTATTCGATGGATATCAGAAAGAGATAAGAAGTACTATCTTATCCAGTACTGGATGGTTTTATGACGCCGTCATCAATCGAGCTCAAAGCATTCTTATAGGGGGTTGTTGGAGCAGCAGGATTTCAAAATACTACAATAGGAACTCAGGTGTTGTTTGATGTTCTTAGAAGTGAGCCATGCATCCAATTCAAATGGCGCAGAGTATACGTGTTCTCTCTCCCCCCCCCCCCCCCCCCCACCACCACAAAAAAAAAAGTTTAAATCAGTCAACGAGCGTATTGTTCTAATCATTAAATACCCTGCTTCAACATTTTTTGGAAACAAACGGTACTGTAACAGGATTTTGAAGAACGGCGCGCAGCAGCGCTCGAGATTACGACAATTACGCTCGTTTACAAACACGAGCCATTTTTTGGGTGGGGGCGAAGGGGGGGAGGGGTGTATAATACACGTATGGGTACAAACCATTACCTGGCAATATCCACAATTGGCCTGCATGGCCTGCCAGCATCAGCAGCCAATGAATATGACAGCGTTACCAATCCCTATTACAATGTACTAGCAGCAGATCAATTTTTTAAAACAATTTTGCATGCATGATGTGTATAGGGATGCGCGCAATTACATTTGCCACCATGCAGTCTCAGTTTCAGTATTCAATTAATACTGTGTCAGCACAATGAGAAGCCATTTGCCTTGTTCAAACGTCTCCTCACTTTACCGAGCATCCGTAGGAATTAATGTTTCAACATGCCGGTTCAGTGGTGGCACGTACACGAGAGATCTCTTGCAGCTGCCGAATGCCACGAGTTGGTAGAACGATCCAATGTTGCTGCTGCAATAAAAAAAAGTGTGAAATCTTAACAAGGAAGGAATTGGGCTCCCTTTTGAAGTGCAGGCTGTGCACAAAAGAAATGTTTCATTCATTTTATCATTATCATGCAGTTGCATGCATGCATGAGAATAAATAGACATTGAGCTATGAAGCAGGACACCCGAAGGAAGACAACTAGTTACGATACGCTGAATGGAAGCAAGGAAGAATTAAAGAATAGCTATCAGTAATGCGTTGATCATCAAAGTGAACGAAGTGACCAGGACTCAAAGTTCTTCAGAAGCGTGCATGTAACTGCACCAATAACCTATCGAATAGGATATATGCATGGTTAAGAGTTGCTTACAAACACGAAGGGGCCGGGACAGCAAACCCAAACGCGGACCGATGTTTTCATGCAGGAATAACATAGGGGGAGGACAACGTAGATATGTTATTGTCAGTCCGGCCCGAAAATTATAGTTTTTAGGTTGTGATGATAGTATTTGGAATGTGCAATGTGCATGCATGCATGCATGCGGCATACTTCAACAGGGTCTCATTGCTAGTGTAGATCATAGCCAGATGTTTCCTATAGGCCGTTGTATTCAGTTGTCAGATGTGCCTTCTCCATAACTGGGCATTTCCGGCGATCACGTGGCCCGCAGCTGCCAACTACCATGCATGCACCTTCGAGCCATCGGGGCTGAGGAATCTGGATTGCTAACGCCGGCTTTGCACCATATACGCCTACGCGGGTGCTGTTGTAGATAGTTCAGACTGAGAAGCAATGCATGCATGCATGTATACATGCACTGGCTTCAATATAATTTGAAAACGCTTGTTGGCCTTGTTGCCAGTCATGCAAACAAAGCCCGCGGTGTATACGTTATACGCATGCAATGGTATATGAAAGTATATGCCTTCTGTTGAGGATCCGACTATGGCTTTTGCGTCCCCGTCACTTCCGGCCGAGTTGGCACAGGTAACGAGTGGCATCTATCTCAGAGGTACATGTATATACTTTGTAACCACACCTACTAAGCTTTTAGTAATTAGCGGTACGTATAACACTTTGTACAGTGTTTCCTTATGCTCATCAGTAAATGCCTCATCATCAATCCTGATTTCCATATTAAGCACGCAATGTTACTTTCAAAAATTAATTGTAAAATGTGCGGGCTTATATATTTGCCTGCATGGCCTTATATGCATGCCTCATGCAGTGCCGTGTCACCTGTTACGTGCTGCTGAAGATACACTGACTGCGCATGCTCCAAAGCCGTGCATGTGTATATGTACTATATACCGTTCAGCATTTTAGTCTGCTTTCCGTTCCGCATAATTATTAGTAACACCCTGCATAGCCACACATATATAACTTGAACACTGATGCACTTCTGAACATTTTAGTTGTATACTGCATGTTTTTGCAGAATGATCGGTGGACGATATATATAGACATCGCTATAGCGCTGTTAAGTGTTGCATTTAGCTGTTTGCTGGGCGATGCTATAGTGGTTTTCTACTAGCTTGCACGACGGCCTAACTTCCTCGAATAAGGTATGCGAGATAAGTTATATGAATATAAAACATTGTTATGCATGCATGTACCTTAGTTAAAAAGCGTTGTACATGTATTGTAGCTGCGCGCTGTTATCTCTAGCCATATGCTGAATGGTCTTCTGCATGTGATACTCACATTTACAAATCATGCAGCATGCAATTAATAATATCCGTGGAACATTGAGCGGTGGCTGTTCATGCCGTTCTGAAACCTACCTCAAAGCACAGTACAAGGCTCCAACGGCTGAACGTATCGTTTTGCAGAATCCCTCAAAAAAACTTACATGTATAGGTTCGCGAGAACATAGAAGGTAATCAATTACCGGTATTGAGACAATGAGCTTATTGACGCCATTATTTCGGTGCATATAAAGGCATGCAATGTTCCAATTTAGACACACGTAAAACAGATGTGCTGTAGACTTTATAGCTGATCATTTCTCTTGTGTCAAACAGCCGGAAATGACCAGTGGACGATATATTTTCATCGCAGCGAAATGTAGCGTAGCACCTATCGTATTGGCACTGTTCTCTCTACCAACGGTGTTCTATTTGTACGAACCTACGAACAAGGTATGCACATGGGTATACTGATATACATGTATACTGGAAATATTATTTTAAAAACCGCGTGTTGTAAACTGAATCTTGGTTGTTTGCACGAGCTTGATACATGTGCAGCAGCAGCAGCAGCACATGTCTTTTTTGTCTTTTCCGGCCAATTGGTTCTCGCATGGGATGTTATACCTCTGATAAACATACAATGTAGCAGGGGCGGATACAGGATTTCAGAAAAGGGTGTTTGTAAATGAATAATGATAAAATGTGGGGGGGAGGGTGCGGGAGAAAGGGAAATAGTATATTTTCTACAATGTTTATAAATACAGAAGGTGGGACAGTGGGAGACGGATTATACAGACGCACTGCCACAGACATAGAACCAGTTACGTGTAAGTCTGTGACGGTTAACCACTAATACAATTACTCGTTGTCAATGTTTCCGTTGTGTGCACTACTATAAGGTTTTTGAGGTTTTTCCGATTTTTTAATATTGGCATGATAAATCACGGTTCCTTAAGACTTAAGTCTACAGGGTTTTTTTGGTCGCTATTCCTTCCAGCTTATCAGCTGCCTATATGCCAACTTTACAACAACACGTTCCTTATACATGTAGTTATAATGCATTGTTCGAACAGCATGCCCCCATGCAATAATAGTGACAAGTGGCAGAACTAAAAAAGCCTGCATGTGAAACCTCATGGAAAACCTAGTGGAACGCTGCTCCGCATATGACAAAGCCACCAATCAATTGCAAGTCATGTACGATGTTCAGCTCAAGGCCGAACGTCTGGACCGTCTATTTGGGCCCGAAGATAACATCTCAGGGTCAGACTGGGGACAAATAGAAAACCTAGCTGGTGCAAAAGAGTACGTATAGCACGTTTGATTAATGCACATCTACTATACTGCACATCTACTAATCTGAATGGAAATGCTAATCTGTGTGGATCTTAGGACACTGAACAAAAGTGTTCCCCATGAAGTTCATCCATTACCTTGGACATACAATAACTTTGATTGTTTTGAGTGAAATGGGTATTACTTTGGCACCATTGACCACTTTGAAGGTAACAGGCCTGTTAAGTAGCTAGCATGCAGGATCTCAGTTTGCCATAACTCAGTCTCTCTTTTCCTTTCAATGGTCCTAAGAATGACTCTTCCAGACCATTGCTGTTGTATTTGGGGTGTTCTTTCAGTGCTGATAACCTTACCATGACGAAAAAAATAGTACAAGAATTCATTATAATATCCAGTTCATCATAATACCTAGAAGCACTCTACTGTTGAATACTTCACATTTTTGGGATATTGGTTATCTTTAGTACATGTAGTTGCCAGACCCATCCATACATGATCAAGGCCAAGATTTTGAAGGTCGTCTCAATGGATAACCATTTCTAGAGAAGATGTAAATTAGATTGTCTGACAGCTTTGTGAGTTCCATCAAGGTCAAGAACAATCAGCTGTTTACCACTTCAATTTGGCTGGCTAATTTAAGTGCATTCTTTTATCTTAATCAACCATGTACACTACAGAAATTACTGAAGGTCAAACAGTTACTTCAGTCAGGATGATGTTTGTCGAGGAGTGTTTTTAGTCAAGGTGCAATCTGCAATGGAAGGTGGAAGTATGACCACTTCAAAGTTAATGTGCTTGCATCTTCTGAATATGAGAACACCTTATGAATTTTAGAACGTGCACTGCCTAAGGCTTCCAATCTATAGGTTCCAGTGGCAGAGCATACCAGATTGCTAACACAAGCCTGTGTTCAAGAACTTAGTGACTTAATATTTCTGTTCAATACCTAGCTAGTCAACAGGAGGTGATGGTGAGGGGGGAGGGGTAAATATTCATGTATTTAATTTATGGTGCAATGTATTCTCATGTACGATATATTATATATTGTGCTGTGATGTAAGATATAATGCACTTGAAAGGAAGTGTACTACAGGGCCCTCACATGGCATTTACACCAAATATTATATACACAAGATGACATTCATCAATAATTTAGTGGTGGTAAATTGAACAGAAATATATACCAACTGACTGCCAAATATTCTAGGAATGAATTTCTGCATTGCCATCTTGAATACATTAAATACTTTCCTTCATTTCCAGCACAGTTCCACTGCAATGAAATGTATCATGTATAATAAATCAACATGTCTGCAAGAGTTAAATCAAATTGCCAAGAATTGCTCATCGTGTGAATATGGGAGTGACAGCTATATTAACATTGCAGCAAATGTGGACCTAGAGGCCAATGAGAACACTGCTCAACTCATCAAGAATGGCCTTACAGTACTTGGAGCCTCTCAAACATGTGTATCATATATGATACCATTCATGTGTCTGTACCTGTTTCCTCTGTGTGGTGCCAATGTAACAGTTGGCAGAGAGCAATGTTTACTCATAAGTACAGATGTGTGCAAAGATGAGTGGCAGGTGGCATTGAGTATTTTTAAGGATCAAATTCCAAACTGTGAAAGCCTTCCCGATACAGAACAAGGTCTGTTATTTACTAGCATTCTGTCATTTAGTAGTTCATTTTTGTTTAGATGTGATCCCTTTATTTGATAACTCTTCAATAACAAAGTCATCTGATTCAGTAATGATAAACTGCAGTGACCAGTTCATCTTGATTAATGGAACATGTAGACCACTGTGTGACAAACTGGAATTATTTACAAGTGAAGATTCATACATTGATAATGTAATTATAATTATGTCTTCAATATCTGGACTTCTGTGTGGATGTCTGCTGATAATATCTTCCTACATACGGCGGGAGAAAATGTACAATTAATCAATGTACATCAATTTCCTGAGATTTAATTGTCTTTTTTTTCAGGTTTGTATTTCCTGCTGTAATCATTCCTTATATGGCAATACCCATTATAGTACTTGGTAAGTACATTATGAACAGTGAATAACTTTTGTAATCACTACCCAACAGGAACATTTGTATTAGTCTCATCACTGGGGGACCACGAGACACTATTTTGCACCAGTCAATATCTGCCAGAGGCTTTTGAGCAACCAACTACATATTGTACAATAACAGGTAAGAAAAGAGTGTGAAATTGAAAGTCATTAAACACAAGTATGCATGCAAGTGTGTATATGTTTATGTATGCATGTGTGTGTGTGTGTGTGTGTGTGTGTGTGTGTGTGTGTGTGTGTGTGTGTGTGTGTGTGTGTGTGCGCTGTTTGTATACTACTATTACATTTGGAGAGAAAAAGGAACCGAGTAAATCTAACAGAAGCACCATCTATTTGTAATTAACCTTCTTTGGGTTTATCAAATAGAAATTTCAACTGAAATTGCTCAAGTTGAGTACACTAAATTTATACTACGATAATTATTAATAACATTACAATAAAACAATACAACAAAACTTATACAAAAAACTCTTTATCTTCACTGTCCACCTTCATTGTCCCCAACACGGAAGCTGCATTGCCCCATTGGATGGCAACTGATAGTCTCTGGGTAAGGTATGCAAAGGGGTTGGCTTCACTAGACTGATGGTTCAACTCTTTAAGGAGCTCAGTTGTCCTTGGTCCAAACATTCCAGTAGTCTCTATTGCTACTGGAGTGAAAAAGTGGCATGAATCAAGGTGTTTATATTTCTGCATATTCTTTTCTTACACCTGTTGAGCAAAATAATTGTTAAGTATATAATTATTAAATGACATAAGTATTAATTGAGATTTAATCGTTGGTAACTAAGCAAACTACTGGATTTTAAGAAACCACCAATCCAGTGTACATACATGTACATGTACAGTACTGGCGCGCACATCACTTGGTGTAAGAATCTGATTCATGTTCATGGACTACCTGTTGAACTTTTCAGCAGTTATGGATCCAAAATTTGAACCACCAAAGCAATTCCAGGAGTGTTCGGATAATCATTGTGCTAATGCATACACATGGAGCAGTTGGCACCATTCCATGTGTATTAGTTATCTCAGAAGCTCATGTACACCGGGAGGAACAAGACAACATCAAAAAATTTGATTGGTGAATACTATAGGCAATAACACATTCATGGAATAAGTTTTAGTTCCTAGCCTCCCAAATTTAAGTATCAGATTACAATGAAACAACAGTCTCAATACCTTGTGTGCATTAGGCCAATTCAAAATCATCATAGATATCGTTAATGCTATTCGCATCTAACTCACCAAATTCTCCCTATCATTATGCTTGCAACCAAGGATAATAAGAGAAATAGCACACAGAATAACAGAAAAAGATATATAAAGTGCACTTCTATGCTGGTTAAGATGATGTGCATGTTTTGATTATCTGTGAGTGTGCACAAAGGTGTGTTATGCGTTACAATACCCACAAACTAGTTTCTTTAAGTGGGTGAAACCTTGATGTGTGCGCTACAATGTATATAAATATTAGCTGCACAGAGAACAGCAGATTGCTTTAATTAATCCCCATCATAATTTAATTTGAGTTGTTTGCTAATGAACTATAGAACAGCAATGCAGGTTGAAGAAGTTGTAGAACACTTTTTAGTTATGTATCGCAGGTTATCGATTCAGAGCTGCAATGCAAAACACACAGTACATATATGATACTCCCTTGCAACATTAGCATAAACTACCTTCTAATGAGAATAGCATTTTCCTGCAATGTGGGATGTGCAAACTGTAGCAATGTGTAAGCCGGTACTGTATGTACATGTGTGCAGATGATTGTTTTTTTTTTTGTAGATGGCATAAATTATAATGATTGCACTCTATATGTATGAACAAGCTACTTGAATTTAAATGCATTTTGTGCATCTTCACAGGAGTTCTCTTCACCTACTCAATTATTCAGATTGACATTCTTTGGTTGTGTCACGTGAGTGTGATTTTCATGAAAACACAATTTCCTTTCTATTCCAGAGGCATCCAAAGAAAAAGTAAAGCAATCCATCTCACAGTAGTGCTCTTGGCCGTGTTGCTGCCGTGCATTCCTGTAATTGCAGCAGTTTCAACTGGAGGATATTTGACCGCCCTTTACCCACAACCTGTTTGCTTTGCTAAGAATCCAGATGCTGCATACTACTCGTTTGCTTTTGTGTATAGTACAATTGTTGCTAGTGGTGGACCTTTATTGATCATCATGTTCATGACTACTATCAAGGTATCACATCTACATTGATAGTGTTGAATTGTGTACATGTTTTTATATTTCAGCTGAAATTCAAGAGGTGGAAAAATTCCAATGCAGAAACTTTCCCAATAACAGAACTAAAGCTTCTATTTCTGCTCTGCTATTTAGCAATTCTTCGATCAACAATGACAGCAGCAACCACTGTCACTGCTAAAAATAGTGATAAGCTTATTGCAGGGTTTGTGAACTATTTTGCATGTGAGGCAACAGGTACAAACCCCAAATGTGACAGCATAAAAGAAGTATTGGACTCTCTGGCAGCTGGTAAAATATGGATTACAACAAATGTATGTCTTGGAGTTTATCCAGCTGTGCATCTGCTATACATTGTGAACTTTGGAGCAATACAGCAGAAGTTTGCCCATCTTTGGTCGTCCCTACGTGCTCATTTGCAGGCTGGCATCAAAGATGTTACTGCAACAAAGAGCATAATTGAATATAGTATGCAAACTCAATCTCAGAGATAGATCAAGTTGACAGCACCTTTGGAAAGTGCTATTAACTGTACAGCAATAATGTGTCTGTGGATGGGCTAATGTGATTGGAATTACAATACATACACACAGTTCTACGTATGAACTTATCTTAGCCTATATTGTGTTACGAGATCATGTGTACAATCACGCTCGCTGTAGCGATAATCTGTCAGACTTGCATGTATTACCATCCTTATACATGTATGTCTTACGGTCCTAAAGTGGGAGGGGCCAAGCCCATACCTTGTGCTCACATATGTCAAATGGGCCATGTGTGATGTTTCTGTCATGCAGGTGTACTGGCATCTTTATGCTGTGCATGAAGCACCCTGGTAGGCTATCAAGGGACCCTTGTGCTCACATATGTCAAGTGGGCCATGTGTGATATTTCTGTCATAATCCGACTCGTGCAGGTATACTGGCATCTTGGTTTGTTTGTGTTGTGCATGAAGCACCCTGTGATGGAATAGTAGGCCATCACGGGACTTAGCCATGGTCTTAACGTGGGAGGGGCCAAGGACATACCTCGTGCTAAGATATGCCATCACGAAACACCGTACCGTGTGATGGAATAGTATTGTAGGCCATCACAGTTGTAGCTATCAGCATGTGCATGTACACGTGTACACTTACGTCCTCATTTGGTCCAGCGTTTCAGAACCGCCCGTGTTACGTTTGTATCCGGATATATCCACTATGGCGCGCATAGAACGGCCGCCGCTTGTGGAATGTTAATTTTTTTCATTAGGAATGTGCAGCTGAGGAATGTGTGGCTAACTTCAACGGGGTAGTTACGAGGCACGTTGAAGTTTATCTTTTAGAATCGCCGTTAGCATCAGTAAAGCAGCTATTTTGCTTATTATTTTAGACATGTACAGTTGCAGGCCCGTCGCCGCCGTACAAAAAGTGGTCCGGTTGTAAATAAAGGCGCGCGGACGTGTATGCGGAGCCGCCCTGGGGAGGGAGCGGGAGGGGGGCACCACTCCCGCCCAGCTAGAGGGTATGGGGGAGCGCTATAAGCTTCCCCATGGGGGTCTGTGGCTGAGCCCCAGAAGCCAACACTTTTTGCGTTGTAAAACACTCCAAATGAAAACTACGCATTCTCAAGAATTGCTAGGCGGTTTGGCCATCTACTCCCACTCATCCAATACTGAAATGCTAAATGCAATATATTGTCGCCTCGGCACTGTTTTGATGAGGCAAAATGCCCGAGCCCTCCTGGCTCGATCGGCATCATTTTCGTGACTTGTATGTATATAGTTTAGATTTTTGTAATAAATGGTACAAATGCCAATTACATATTAAAAAAAAGTGCAATAAAAATATAGTACGTATAGAACTGACTCACAGTCCATTCATTTAGAAAATACGACACTGAGACACAGAGCCTCTGCAGATCATATTTTTAATTTAGCCTTTTTAGATGGTCTTGCCTGTCTGTCATCAATGAAACAAATGCACACGACGTTACGCAAGTACATGAAAGTATGAATTTATCAAAGTATGGTTAATAAATATATACATGCATGTAATTACGATTACGATTAATGTGCGATTCGGTCTGCCTTTTTGCCTTGCTAGTGTGGAAGCGCCTTTTGGCTTTACTCTTTGTTCGGAATTTACAATTAGTGAATGTTAATATTATTCATTACGGGTCTGAAAGGGGTCGGGGCCCCCAACCCCCCCCCCTCCCCCCCCCCCCCTACGCCATTGTATTCAAACACTGACTTTATAAAGTACTGCATTGCCTGATGATGTTCAAAATGAGGAAGGAACACAAAAAAGTGCTTTGAAGGAGATCTCAAAGGAGGTGACAGGTTACAAGCAAGATGAAGATGTAGCAATACATGGCATAACTAATTACAGTAGTCTCACTACTGACAACTAAAGCTAATTCTGCTCTTGATGACCAGTATACTCTTCCATTTATTGCTGCTATATGTTGTCATGTTGTGCTGCTACTGATGAATTTACAATTGATGTAAGCTATAATCATACTACATGTGAATACTTTATTTTGTCTCACAGCCCTCAGGTATACATTTTAATGAAGGTGATCATGAATTTGCACTAAGTGGAGATCTGATTATGGCTACAGACTCATTAATATAGAGGTTAGTGCATGGTGCCAGGTGACTTTGTCATGTGTAATGATAGGTTGTATGAAAGCTTCATGGAATTCAAGAAAAGTGTAACCTATCAAAATGATTAAAGAATTGCTGAAGAAGTGGAACTTAGGGTTAGCGTTAAGGTTAGGATAAAGACCTGCAAAATAAAATCAATAAATATAAAGGAGGCATACTGTTTATATGTCACCTTCCGACTTGGATGCACTATATGTGAATATTTATATGACATAGAAAACAATGCATGGAATAAAACAGAAATGAAGTCCTGCTGACCAGCGAAGGGTAAGATATACTATATGCCACCTGTATATTCTTACTACTATCTGTATGCATGTGTACATGTTGATTTACATGGAATGCTATTTTAAATATTAAATATAGCACCGTGTTTCGATCAACATTAGTCCCGACCGGCAGTTATAATCCTTCATATAGTTGTTATAGTGCATTTTATTTTATTTTAATTCTTGAATTTGACCTCTACAGGCATGGCTGCAACTATAAGGTATTCGGTGGATATCCGAAAGAGATAAGAAGTACTATCTTATTCAGTACTGAATGGCTTTATGACGCCGTCATCAATCGAGCTCAAAGCATTCTTATAGGGGGTTGTTGGAGCAGCAGGATTTCAAAATACTACAATAGGAACTCAGGTGTTGTTTGATGTTCTTATAAGTGAGCTAGCCCATGCATCCAATTCAAATGCCGCAGAGTATACGTGTCCCACAAAAAAAAAAAAAAAAAAAAAGTTTAAATTAATTAACGTGCGTATTGTCGTAATCATTAAATACCCTGCTTCAACATTTTTGGAAACAAACGGTACTCTAACAGGACTTTGAAGAATGGCGCGCAGCAGCGCTCGAGATTACGACAATACGCTCGTTTACAAACACGAGCCATTTTTTGGGTGGGGGCGAAGGGGGGGGGGGGGGGGGTTACACGTATGGGTACAAAACATTACCTGGCAGTGGCTGGCACCATAGATATTGGAATCACCAATATCTATGCGGGCACTATCCACAATTGGTCTGTATGGCCTGCCAGCATCAGCAGCCAATGTGTATGACAGCCGTTACCAATCCCTATTACATGTACTAGCAGCAGATCAATTTTTAAAAACAATTTTGCATGCATGTCATTGATGTGTATTACTGTATATATGGATGCGCGCAATTGCATTTGCCACCATGCAGTCTCTGTTTCAGTATTCAATTAATACTGTGTCAGCACAATGAGAAGCCATTTGCCTTGCCCAAACGTCTCCTCACTTCACCGAGCATCTGTATAGGAATTAATGTTCAACATGCCGGTTCAGAGGTGGCACGTACACGAGAGATCTCCTGCAGCTGCCGAATGCCACGAGTTGGTAGAACGATCCAATGTTGCTGCTGCAATAAAAAAAAGTGTGAAATCTTAACAAGGAAGGAATTGGGCTCCCTTTTGAAGTGCAGGCTGTGCACAAAAGAAATGTTTCATTCATTTTATCATTATCAGTTGCATGCATGCATCAGAATAAATAGATATTGAGCTATGAAGCAGGACACCCGGAGGAAGATAACTAGTTACGATACGCTGAATGGAAGCAAGGAAGATTATAGCTATAATGTGTTGCGGATCATCATGATCAAAGTGAACGAAGTGATCACTGCATGAGGACTCAAAGTTCTTATGAAGACCAATAACTTATCGAATAGGATATATACACGGTTAAGAGTTGCTTACAAACACGAAGGGGCAGAGACAGCAAATCCAAACGCGGACCGATGTTTTCATGCAGGAATAACATAGGGGGGGGGGGGGGGGGGGGGGGGGGGGGACAACGTAGATACGCTATTGTTTATCCGGCCCGAAAATTTGCGATGATAATATAATGTGCATGCATGCGGCAAACTTCAACAGGGTCTCATTGCTAGTGTAGACCATAGCCAGATGTTTCCTAGGCCGTGGTATTTGCCTTCTCCATAATTGGACATTTCGATTACGTGGCCCGCATACAGCTGCCAACTACCAAGCCAATTCTGCCGGCTTTGCACCATATACGCGTACGGGTGCTGTTGTGCATGCATGTATACATGCACTGGCTTCAATATAGTTTGAAAACACTTGCTGGCCTTGTTGCCAGTCATGCAAACAAAGCCAGGTGTATACGTTATACGCAGTATATATGCCCTCTGTTCAGGATCCGACTATGGCTTTTGCGTCCCCGTCACTTCCGGCCGAGTTGGCACAGGTAACGAGTGGCATCTATCTCCGAGGTACATGTATACTTTGTAACCACACCTACCAAGCTTTTAGTAATTCGAGTGTAAAATCGAGGAGTGCACTGGACATGGTTGATGGCATAGGACTTCCCAGCATACAAGAATAAGTTTATCATATATATGTGTGTGTAAGTATATTTAGTGGTACAGTGCATTGCCTTTAATATTATTACATCGTCAGCTGATAGTGCATGAAGTTCGTACAACACTTTGTACAGTGTTTGCTTATGCTCACCAGTAAATGCCTCATCATCAATCCTGATTCCCATGTTAAGAACGCAGTATTACTTTCAAAAATTAATTGTAAAATGTGCGGCCTTATATATGTTGTTATTTGCCTGGCCTTATAATATATGCATGCCTCATGCAGTGCCGTGTCACCTGTTACGCGCTGCTGAAGATATACACTGACTGCTCCAAAGCCGTGCATGTGTATATGTACTATATACCGTTCAGCATTTTAGTCTGCGTAACTGAACGCTTCCGTTCCGCATAATTATTATAGTAATACCCCATAGCCACACATGCATCTATAAACACTGATGCATGCACTTCTGAACATTTTAGTTGTATAGTGCATGTGTTTGCAGAATGATCGGTGGACGATGTATTGACATCGCAGTTAAGTGTTGCATTGTAGCTGTTTGCTAGGCGATACTAGTGGTTTTCTACTTGTATGACTGCCTATCTTCCTCGAATAAGGTATGTGAGATAAGTTATAATGAATATTAATAGTAGTCATTGTTATGCATCTTATAGTTAATAAGCTAGCGTATAGCTATATGCTGAATCAGTGGTCTTCTGTGATATACAATGTACTCGTATATAGGGTATATACAGATGGTACAAATCATGCAGCATGCAATTAATAATATCCGTGGAACATTGAGCGGTGCCGGGCTGTTCATGCATGCGCAATAGCAACAGCAACACACCTCACCATGCAGGCAGGTCTGCGTTCTATAGCTATAGTCATGCTGCAGACATAAAGGTGAAGGGTAATGCATGGAGAGCCTCGACATGCTAGTTGATGGAGGTTGCATGCATGTCATTGCATGAAAGTAGTTTGAAGCGCTATAGCGCGCGAGAGGGCAACTCGGATGGTTGTGCCCTAGAGAACCAGCAATGCATGTTTTTATTCGCTGAAATGTTCCGACATGGAAAGAATCCATCTTTACTTTGAAGGCATCTATGCTAGTGATGCAGGCAGTGCTCAAGATATAAAAATTTAATAAAAATATAAAATTGATGACGTTATAGGATTTGTAGACAGCAATTGAGTAAAAAAAGTAAGGAAACAAGGAATTAAACGCATTTTAGTTATATACGCAACACAATCGAGCCATGCACGATACGGTTTTGACGGTGTTCAAACCCGTGCTGGCAAGGTAAGTTTTTGTCGTGTGCATTAGTATATCAAAATATAAATTATCCACACGTCTCTGGTCCGACCCCGCATTCTAAATCGGACTGGGTAGTTTTATCTAAGGGACCACGCTACACTTACACACCGATTTTCAGCGTAATACAGCATGTAAAGGTGCCTAAAAGCTACTTATTTAGGGTAGTTACTAAAAACGACAGTCAGGAAGTCACGTGATCAGTTGTGGTCTTATTTTTTTTTTCATGCGAGATGATGCATAAACAATATTCGGATACCCCAAACCAATTTAAAAAAAAAGTCCAATCAAATATTTATCATAAACTAGCAAGTTATGCACTGTTTGTCAGTGTGTAAACAATATTAGCAATTTTTATATAGAAGCGTAGTGCATGAGATACTCCAATACTGGATATTACATTCCAGTAATTCTCGCTGGCTCTACAAATACGCTCGCTATAAAGTTCTGATGGAACTACGGTACATGTATATCGGCAGATAATTTTTAAAAATAATAATTGTATTCACAACACTTCAAATCGGAATTTCTTAAGTCATACTTAATTGCACAGCCAAACTCTGCCTTCCTCCGAAAATTCATACTTTCCTACCGATCTGTTAATATCTGTACCTACATACCTGAATGGATTCCATGGTAGCCGTTTCACAGGCATGTATCCCATTGTACAATGCACAACACGACAGTATTATTAATTCATAGGTAGTAAGTAGACCAATTGAATTTATTGTCTTCTCTATTATAAAGATTTTTTTTTTCCAGATCAGTTCCAACACAATGGTATGTTCTATGTATAATAAATCAACGTGCCTGCAAGTGTTATATCAAACCCAGAACTGTGGTGTGTCATGCAATGATAGCTCTATTGCCATTGAGGGAGACGTGGACCAAGAGCCCAATGAGAACACTGCTCAGCTCATCAAGAATGGCCTTACAGTACTTGGAGCCTCTCAAGCATGTGTATCACATTTGCTATACCTGTTCCCTCTGTGTGGTGCCAATGTAACAGTTAGCAGAGAGCAATGTTTACTATTAAGTACAGATGTGTGCACAAATGAGTGGCAGGTGGCATTGAGTATTTTTAAGGATCAATTTACAAATTGTGAAAGCCTTCCAAATACAGAACAAGGTCTGCTGTTTATTTGCATTCTGTCATTTACTAGTTTACCACTTTTTAGAAGTGATCCCTTTATTAATTCTTCAATAACAATGACATCTGATTCAGTAATGGTGAACTGCAGTGACCAGTTCATCTTGATCAATGGAACATGTAGACCACTGTGTGACAAACTGAAATTGTTTACAAGCGAAGATTCATACATTGATTACATAATTCTAATTATGTCTTCAATATCTGGACTTCTGTGTGGATAATATCTTCCTATGTATGGCGGGAGAAAATGTATGCGTAATCAATGTAAATCAATTTCCTAAATTTTAATTGTCTTGTTTCAGGTTTGTATTTCCTGCTATAATCATTCCTTGTATGGCAATATCTATTATACTACTTGGGATAATATTGCCATACAAGGAATGATTATAGCAGGAAATACAAACCTGAAACAATCCCACCAATCACTTTCTCGATAGAGAAGTTTTTGATTTACTTGTTCCCCTAATTTTTTTTTTCTCTGCCAGGAGTGATCATGGCTTAGTGTATTAATTCGTTGCAATGTATAGGACGCTTAGATTCCTCTTATGTGTAATATGAGTATATAGGCCTCTCAGGTATATTAAGGCAAGGCTTTTTTATTTTATGCAATTAACGGAGCGCACGCGTGCTTGGTTTCAAATTACTAATGGCAGCTGCTGCGTATCAGTGAACAATACATGCACACGTAGCTGTAGATAAGCGTGTGGGAAATAGCAATCTTTATATGGACTAGTTCAGTTTTAGGTGTTGTTTAAAGGAACAACTATTGCTTCTTTTGTTGTTTGGCAGCGTATCACCACCACGATTTGTCGGAATCGAGTGACACGTGCAGCTGTCGAGGTGGCCGTGTAGGACCTTAAGGTAAACATATATAGGCTTTGCCGGATGGTATGCCAAAGGGTTTCTGGGTATTGTATTAGTCTGATCCACTCACTGAAGTACTGCGTAGAATCCGTTTTGGGGTTGGGGTT
This sequence comes from Spongilla lacustris, assembly GCA_949361645.1. Classification (NCBI taxonomy): domain Eukaryota; kingdom Metazoa; phylum Porifera; class Demospongiae; order Spongillida; family Spongillidae; genus Spongilla; species Spongilla lacustris. The sequence continues at coordinate 5,760,368 of OX442433.1, read as the reverse complement.
GGAAGGAATAATTATTTATTGCTTGTGGCTTAATTTGACTCTTTATGTAAGAGGGAGGGATCCCTCACCCTCGAGCTCCTCACTATCTTTTTACTAAATAACGGATGTAACCAACACTCCATGAAATGGGGGAGGGTAAGGGAGGGGGAACCCTTCCCTCCTTAAAGAACACTGTTACATGGTGGTAAGGTTGATGAAAGTTGCATTGTTAACGGTAAGATGCTCTTTTTATTTTATTGATAGGCCTACCTATATAGTTCACCTTGCTAACGAGCCGTTTTCTTTGGCTTGGTCCTTTGCTGAATTATTAGAACCGCCTGTGTCTGCAGCTAGCTAGCTGTGTACGTTAATTGCGGTAGCCTGGCAACAGTAAATGAAGACGCTTATGTGACGTCATATTGCATACTGCTAGGCAACCGAGAATTTTCACCGATAATGAATTGCACCTGCTCGCATCATTTCACGGCCATTTCATCACCAGCTTACAACTGTAGGTCTTATTTGTATGAAAGGGCCCGTTTGGAAATCAAATGCAACTTTTTGAAGCTAATCTCGTCTTCTTACGACGTTCCTGTCGCGAGTTATACGTGATGAACGGAAGACGACGGAGGAGGAGGAGATGAACAAAAATTAAATGGCGGATTTTTGGTACCGACTTGTCACTCCAAGTAAACGGCACTGTTTTGCGAAGCTCACGTTATATGTGCATATCTGTCATGTTTGTGATGGATTATATGCGAGCTGGCGAGTAAAGGCAACGCTTCGTTACCGTTTTATAACGCTCGTTCGAAAACCACGCCCACGAAGCCAATCCTACATAGGACCCACTACCGTGGGTCCTGATATATATATATAATATTATTATGCAATTATAATTATGCATGTATATATAATATTATACATGTATAATTATAATATAATAATAATAATAATTATTATTATATGTATTATAATTATGTGTGTGTGTGTACGTGTGTGGACCATTACAGAGATGAGCTGAAGGAGAAGTATGAGGGCAAGCTGAGCAAGACCATGACCAGCCAACTCTATGAAGTGTTCAGCAAAGTTCTGAGGGTCTTGGTGGGTCACGAGGTCACTGTACCTGGTACCTATGTACAAGAAGTAAGGATGGTGTGGCTATGGCTGAGTGGTGCATGTGCCTGCCTGCATGCGTTATTCTGGTGTGCCTGGGCATTATATAGGAATTGCTCTACGGTAGCAGCAACCAGTCAGACATCACTTGTTCCAATTGGGCCATTACCAGTTTCCTCTACCCACTGGACAAAGGGTTCATCTTCGTGCACAAACCGGCTGTTTATGTCAAGTTTGAGGATATTGTCTGTGTGAACAGTGCCCGCATGAGTGGGGTGGCCGGCATGCGCTGCTCATTTGAGTTGGACTTGGACCTCAAGGATGGCACTTCTAGTTTTTTGAAATAAGGATGGGCTCTATTTAGAAGATATATTTTCTTCTAGCTAGAATTAGAATTATGCTTTATTTATATTTTGAAGGAATGGCTAATGATTTTATTTTGGAGAAAAAGTAGGGGTAGTAGTAGGTAAGGGTAGGGGTAGGGGTAGTAGTAGGTAAGAGGAGGAGTAGGGGTAGTAGTAGGTAAGGGGAGGAGTAGGGGTAGTAATAGGTAAGGGGAGGAGTAGGGGTAGTAGTAGGTAAGGGGAGGAGTAGGGGTAGTATAGTAGGTAAGGGGAGGAGTAGGGTTAGTAGTAGGTAAGAGGAGGAGTAGGTAAGGAACAAACTACTTCTGGACATGGGTGTAGGCTTATGGTTAACAATTTCAGGTTTTTCATTAATTTATAAATAGTGCTTGGCTCAGTGAGCAACATAGAAGAATGTGACCCAAATGAGGGTGTACAGTGTGAAACTCTGTAGATAGCTATAGACGCTGGCTCTGTGTTCCTAACTGCTGTCATACAGCTTCATTCCTAGCATTGTCCACATTAACCTGATTTTCTCTGTGGCCCCTCTATATTTTATCTCATGTTGCCAATCTACATGCCAGCAAATAATCAAATTAGTTTTATATATGTGTTATTATTATTATTATTGGTTGGCATCTCGATTGGCACAAAAATCCGTATATTATATGTCTCATAGCATTGTACAATACCATTTCTCAGGGTCCAAGAACAGCTGCATTGAAGGTAGAAGGTTGGTTGGTTATATTTGCAACTGTAGGTGTTTTCATTCCTTGTATCTCCTGTACAGATGTTCTAACTGATAATCTAATAGTCAGGCTCTCCCATGACCTAGCCTCCCTCATATCACACCAAATTGAGCAGCTGGGAATAGCTCTAGGCTACACCACAGCAGAGATAAAGGAAGAGATATCTCAGCACCAAACAATGCAGAAGTTTGTATTCTCAATGTTACAGACATGGAAAAATGGCTCCTCTCTGCCCATCAGAGAGAGGCTAACTCAAATAACGTGATATATTATTACAGCTTGCGTTTTCAGCTCTCTCACACACTTGCTTGCTACATCAGCTGAACAGGTTAAACTGAGCAGTGAAGAACTCGTTGAAGTATCCCACCATGTCTCAGACTGCACCCCTATTAAGAAGAGGCTGCACATTGATGGCACTGAGATGGACTGCTATAAGGTGCTGGAGAAGTGGTCTGCTAAGAAGGGTGGTGGGGAAGAGGAAGACTGGTGGCTGCACTGTTAGACTGTGGATATGTTAGGGTGGCTGGATTGTTAAAAATGAGGTAATGATGTCATTGTGTTGTGACTCCATTACATGAGGATGATCCAGAGGGGTACATACAACCATGGGAGGATGATCCAGAGGGGTAAAACCATGGGAGGATGATCTAGAGGGGTACATGTACAACCATGACTAACAATGATGGCATCTAGAGCCAAGCTCTCCAGGATTATTAATCGGGACTGTTTCTGAGAAATAGCCTTTTCGTTTAAAATGATTTACTTTATACCTTTCAAACCATTAACACTATCCAACACTTCATACCACATGTGGTAAAATGATCTTGCACTAACCACCATTATTGTGAGATCTTATGCTCCATGGACCACCAATCTTACAGCAGAAACATTCATATCACTTTGTATGTAGGAGTCCTGTTGCTATTGATCTGTTCTGTTCGATAAATTTTGTGTTATGCATTTTCTCAGAAACTTTCTTGGAAAATGTCGCAATTGCATGTGTATACTCATAAAAAACAGAGCCAGCTGGAAAGCTTTTCGTTCCTCCTGCATATAATACCATGAAGTATGCACTAAGATTGATGAGTAAATCATAGATCAAATAAACCATTTATTTTAACCATTTCGTTTCTTAGAAGTACTGTAAAATTTGAACATTGAGGAGGATTAAAGTAAAAGTTGAAACTGAGTTCTAAAGTTGAGGATTGTTCTACTTGTAATTTTCTGGTGACATGATGATAGTATTATATATCAGTCATCACATGTTTCACTGTATAAACTGCACAGAGAACATCAGATTGCTCTAATAAGTTAATCGCTACCATAATTTAATTAATTAAATTAATTCGAGTCGTTGGGTGGGTAATGAACCATAGTATAGAACAGCAATGCAGGTTGAAAAAGGTGTACACCACTTGTGGTTCTGTATCTCAGGTTGTCGATTCAGAACTGTAATGCAAAACACACAGTACTTTTGTGATACTCCCTTGCAACATTGCATAAACTACCTACTATTTTTTTTTTCACAATACAGGATATGCAAATTGTTGCAATGTGCAAGCTGCAATTAACGTACTGTATGTACATGTCTGCAGACAAAACTTTAATTGTTTTTTGATGCCATAAATTCTTATGATTGCACTCTACATGCATGGACAAGATACGTGAATTTAACTGAATTTCACACATCTTCACAGGAATTGTCTTCACCTACTCAATTATTCAGATTGACATGTGTCACATGAGTGTGATTTTCATGAAAACACAGTTTCCTTTCTATTTCAGAGGCATTGAAAAGCAATGCATCTGTGACTCGAGTGCAATGCAGCCTCAGCAAACACATATACACGAATGCCAATATACAAAAATATATACAGCTATATAAGTTCTGGAGGGCAAGGGTCAGACTTGTAGGATGCGCGCTGGTCTCTGCGCAATACATGACATCGCTATTACGTTACACCACTCCCTCCTTTCAAAATTGAATGTACGGTCCGAAACGGTCTGGGACTCGGCGTTCTCTAGGAGGGTACCGATGAACAGGAGGAGGGCGCGACTGCAGGAGGATCCGCAGCAGGTGCCACTTCGGGCTGATCTTCGTTCGCCTGTCCATCCAGCTGTTGCTTTTCTTCGTCATCATCCAACAACTCCATCGCTGCAGGGGTGCGTGGGGGCGGGTCTTCAGGAATTAGTTGCTGTTCCGTGAACCGTTGGCTGGGTGGGGCTTCAGACTGGAATTCTCTATTTTCTCCTTGATACGGTTTCAGCCTGTCGAAATGCACGCATTGATAGCCCTTAGGCCCCTTTATTTTATACCCCAAATCTCTCCACCACCTTTAAGGGGCCCTTCCAAGGGCTATACACTCACAGTTTCTTGGACTGTCCTCGAGGAATAGCTGGCGAATGTAGCCATACATTATCACCAAGATCAAAAGGCTTCCCGTGAATCTTTTCATCATAAATGGCTTTCTGTCTCTTATGTTCGCTTTTGCAGTGCTCCCTCACTAAGGCATATCCATCATGGAGGCTAGATTTCAGCTGCTGCACGTACTCCGAGGGCGTCCTTTCATCAACAGGATTTGATCCGTACATTAAATCAACGGGCAGCTTTGCTTCACGCAGTACTCCTTGCAGTGTTGCTGCCTTGCATTCCTCTAATTGCAGCATTTTCATCTGGAGGATATTTGACTGCCCTTTACCCACAAGCAGTCTGCTTTGCTAAGAATCCAGATGCTGCATACTACTCGTTTGCTTTTATGTATTGAGCAATCTTTGCTATTGGTGGACCTTTATTGATCCAATGCAGAAACTTTGCCAACAACAGAACTAAAGCTTCTATTTCTGCTCTGCTATTTAACAATTCATGGATCAGCAATTATAGCAGCAACCACTGTAACTGCACAAAATATAGTAATAAGCTTATTGCAGGGTTCAGTTGTGCCGGGACTATTTTGCATGTGATGCAACAGGTACAAGCCCCAAATGTGACAGCATAAAAGAAGCATTGGAACCTCTGACAGCTGGTAAAATATGGATTACTGCAGACGTATGTCTTGGACTTTTTCCAGCTATGCATCTTCTATACGTTGTAAACTTTGGAGCAATACAGCAGAAGTTGGTTGTCTCTACATGCTCATTTGCAGGCTGGTATCAAAGATTTTACTATAATTGAACTACAACAAAATGACATCCCATGAGTATAATTTGCATTGTGTATAGTGTGCAAACTCAATGTCAGGCAGAGCTAGATCACGTTGACAATACCTTTGGAAATGCTATTAAATATAATATGTCTGTGGATGGGCTACTGATCATGAACAATCACACGCATGCATAATGAAATCTTATTGATCTTGATCAATTTGCATTTATGGAATGTTGAACATGCATATGGAAGTAAAAATAAAAAATGCTGCTCGGACCCAAGGAGCTGACTCAGATGGTGTTTTATTAATTTTAAAAAAACATTTTGCGCATGTTGTGAATTATCATTTGCACCAAATTATTAATTTTACTGTTATACATTGCACCTTTTTTTGTTTCCACTGAAGATATACGGGCGCTTTTGCTAAACCTTCAATCATGAATTATTCTTTACTGTTCATTTTATAATCCACTTCAGTATGTCGAGTAGAGGAAAAAATCCACCCACCACTGGAACGCCGTATATGTAATTAATTAATATGTGATCATGGTTCTATACTACACATGTACATGTTGTAAGTAAACAGCGTATGCATTAACCAGTAATTTCAATTAACCCTAAACAGTTCACAGTTTGATGTAATGATACATTAACAAGGCACTTGACTTTCTGTTGAGAACCATTGACATTTAAATAGGTGCTACAACTCAAAAGCTATACACCAATTAAATAACGATGTTGAGCCACGCATGGAACCAGAGCTGCGTACATCAGCGCAGCTGTAGGTTACTCCAAGTTTAAAGTGAAATATGTAGAGCTATGAATATAATTTCACTCCAGAAGGGTCGATTAATTAAGCTATTGTCCAACTCCAGGAATTTGTTCTACCGTTGTTTATACACGTTTCTACACAAACACACATGCATGCACACACAAAAATAACACCACTACAAGGTAATAATCTATACTGACTAATAAACCACAACATTAATTGTTGACGATGTTGTAAACGCATGTCTAGCTCGTAGTAAAAAGATGTGTGTTTCAGGAAAGAGTTGTCAGCTGACATTAGGTTTCCTCGCACAATATATGAATGCGCCCGTCCGAAAGTCTAGGTCTATTTATAGCACGTAGCACGTGTTTTAAGGGCCACATTGTCAAGGATTGTGCATAGCTCTTATAGCCTGCGAATTACAATTAAATATGGAGTTTAGGTTTATGCCTGTCATTGTATATGTATAGATGCTGGTTTAGATTGAATAGGTCTTTTCGAAGAGTACCACGTGACTTAATTTCTCAATTTCATGAATGAAACTTTAAATATAAATGTAAGGGACAGTTCACGAGAAAATTGCGCTTTGCATATACATGTATGTATAGAATGCAAAAAAATTCCCTTCGTTTGAGTCACTATAACTTACGAGCGGTTAAGGCAATCACCTTCCTATTTTCATCCCTTAAAACCACACCATTTCTCTATGGTAAAATACATTTTAGGGTCTTGCACTTGCTCCGTGCCAGTATTGCAACGTTCGATACCCCACCGGATTAAATCCTTAGGGTTATATGGTTAGGGTTAAATTCGGTCTGTAGGTAGAGAGGTCCTATACTTATCGATCTGTTCTATTCGTTAATTTTTATACCATCCGCTACGGAAATGCAGTTGAACAAACTACGTGCACGTTTTCCCGCTTGATTCGCGCCAATGTTATAATCCCCGCCTCCCCATACATCGAGTGGAATGAATCATTGGCGCGAATCGAGCGAGAAAATCTTAATGTGCACGTAGTTTGTTCAACTGTATCCTTGTAATGGATGACATAAAAATTAACGAACAGAACAAATCGATAGTTGCAGGACCTGTCTACCCGCAAACCGAATTTGAAGCGATTTGATTACTCCTACCTAAAGTTATGGCGGGTTTGACCCCGGTGGGGTATCAGACGTTGCATTGGTTGCAATACTGGCATGGAGCAAGTGCAAGACCCCCAAATGTATCCTAAGTGTTGAAATACTTGAAAAAAGGAAGTCGATAGCCCTACTGAACCGCTCGTAAGTTATAGTGACTCAAACGCAAGGGAATTTTATAACATTTTATATAAATGTATATATATATGGGAAGCACAAATTTTCTCGTGAACTGTCCCATATAATGTGTGTGTGCCTGTATACTGTAACTTGTGAAATAATAATAACATGTACACTTACCGTATTACTAACGTCCAGTGCAAAACTGGTCTCTCACATTCCAAGATTAAGGTCATCTATCTGAGAAGCAGGGTCATGCAGTTGAGGTGGGAGAAGCGGCCAAGTATTCCTGCAGTGATTAGACGATGTGCCCTGAGAGGATGGTCATGTATCCATTTAATTTTGATACCAATAAGTATGCCTAGAATAACCAGATTGGAACTACTGGTAGAAATGAGCTGACATCACTGCAGCTGAAGATCTCACACTTAAGGATGTTGGTGATTAGACCCGACATGCGTATGATGGTGAATGAGAGCTCTCAAAACAGCAGCCAGCATACCATTGTCCAGGTACCAGACATGGTAGGACAAGTCATTGATTTCTGACCCCAGGCTGTTCAGAACCAGGGAGAATAAAAGGCAACCGAGGATCACCCTGCTAAACCCCTTGTTAACTTCAAATGCAGAATACCTTAAGCCGGAGTGCCCAGAATGAAGTGCTGGAGCACCGACAGGCCTAGTGGAACAGCTCAGAGAGGTGTGTCTATACTTTGAGAGGAGAGCCTGATGTGCAACCATGTTGAAAGTGTTCTTCATCAATCAGTAGTATATATTTGGAGCAAAGAACTCCTATTTGCGTGACAAAGTTATGTTCATGTGGCAAAAATGGCATGTGTCATGGGGATGAAATAATCAAAGAGTAGTATATAAGTACAGTAATATAATTATTTGTTCTATATTGTTATTTTGCATGAAAATGCATGATGTCCCAATGTAAGGATAAAACGAGTATATAAGGTTTAGGTACATGATGATGGTTCCTCAGTGTGGGAAAGAATATTGGAAGCTTTTCATTCTCTCCCTGAAGGTTTTTCAACAGAACTTGGCCATTTGCATGGAGGGGGGGGGAGGGGGGGGGGAGGGGGGGGGGGGGGGAGGGGAGAGGGGGCAGATAAAACATACAAAAATAGGTTCAGTCTATTGGAAATCCCAATGTTTCATACCTTGTCCTAATACCTGTGAGCTCTGCCATATACAAATTTGCAAACAAACCTCTTCACCCAATTGTAATGTAGTGCTATAAATGAAGTAATAACCTAATGCAAAAACTAAGCAAAGTTATTCAAATTTCAGCTATTTTGCCTATGTTTCCCTGATCGGTACAGATATCACATATAAGTAGACAGATCTCCGGATCTGGCTGATGAATGTATTGATCGGAAGGCAAGAATTGTATTAAATTCATAATCAAAAAATCTTTATGAAGGTTACTTATGTGTGCAATACTGGCAAATACTCCTGCGTCCAGTTTGATAATGAAGAAGACAAAATGTGTATTAATTTTTTATTGTGGCACTTGTCAAGCTAAGTAAAAGCAGGCGGTGAAATATAAATGTTTCTTTGTATCAATAATTCTACTTATATTTAATGTACCAAATATGGGCACATATATGTTCCAACATATTTGGAACATTATGTGCTGGTACATTAAATATATGTACACATGTAGCTAATATCGAAACAGTTGGGTGAGTACGTTCATATGTACTTGGAAATTATAGTAGTAGATGCATGCACATAGACCTATACACATGAATAAATATAAATACACAAGTTGCCTCTGACTGCAGGTCTCCTGCCATGCAGATTACTGACAGCAGCCACTAAAGAGTCTGGGGCCTGGTTGCATGCCCTCCCTGTCTCTTCTCTAGACCTACAAAAGGATGATCACACAACCAGGATAGCTGTTGGTCTCCATCTGGGTACATCGCTCTGTCAACCCCACATCTGCCACCACTGTGGAGGTCATGTTGATGCCCTTGCTACTCATGGGCTCAGCTGTATCAAAAGCCAAGGTCATTTTTCGAGGCATGCTGCTATATCAATGCCATCATACATAGGTCACTAGCTGCAGTTAATGTACCACCAACCCTTGAGCCCATTGGCCTATGCAGATCATATGGTAAGCAACCAGATGGTTGTTCCATTGCCCCATGGAAGTCTGGCCAGTGTCTTGTTTGGGACTTTACTTGTGTTGACACCTTCACAGCATCATACATATCTGATGCTAGAGCTCACAGCTGCTGAAGCCAGAAAGAGGGAGAAATATGCTCTGCTGTCCAGATCCCACCATTTTGACCAAAATGCAATTGACCTCTGGTGCCCTTGGCCCTGATGCTCTCAGTTTGCTCATTGATATTAGCAGGCATAAGCAGAGCATCACACATGACCACCAGTCCCTCTCATTCCTTCTTCAGAGAGTGTCCATGCATTGCACTCCAGCACGACAATGCTGCCTCTGTATTGGGCACCACAAGTAGCATGCATTTTATATATAGTGCATGTATCGTGTACTTTAGGTTATTATGTGTGGTTTGTATTACGTGATGACATTTAACATGCACTGTTTTTTTAAGTATAGTATTATGAAATGCTCTACTTTCTTACCATTAAAAACCAGTTATTGATACGCATTTACACTGACCAGTGGCGTCCCTAGGTGTTTCAAAAGGGGGGGGGGGGGGGGGCTAATCAAACAGAGGGGCGCCATGGGGCGTGGCTCTGACTAATTAATTAGGCATGCAGAAATTCATATTATAATTTATTGAGCAATTAAATTAGTTACAGAAACTGAATGGTTAGATTGTGCATGAACTATCCCTACTCCATGAGTAGATTGGATAGTTCTATTCTTCTTGGGTGCATCTCGAGAAATATCTCCACAGCTGTGTCATAGTTTACTGGATGTGAGTAATGAATATTCATAAGTGCTAACGAAGAAAGCCGTCTACAGGTCATAGAGGACCTTAGCCAGTTTCTCAGACGAAGTAAGGTAGAAAAGCTTCTCTCGCAGGTGCAACTAGTGGTTGGAAGTGTGCAACCAATTTTCATCAAGCGAAAAATATTAGGAAACCGCTCTTCATCACAACTGATTAGTGCCGATGCAAGATCAATAGGTGAACATACAGACCATTTGCGCTTGAATGCAATTGACGTTGCAACTTGCATTTTCGATTCTCAGCCCCACTCAGTTTTCGCTTCGTGTTCGACATTATATTCGAAACCAACGTAATACGGTAAGCTTACATGCATGTATTAATTTGTCTATGATGTCATACGGGCGGGAACTTCACACGAAACAAAGGTGCTTAATTAATTGACGAGGCGTACGCGTGCATGCGTTTGCGCGTTGGGGGGGGGGGGGGGGGGGGGGCGCCATTAAGCGGGGAGGGGGGGGGGGGGGGGGGGGGGGGGGGGGCATCTGCCCCAAATGCCCCCCCTATGGGGACGCCACTGCTGACGTATTACTGGCATACATATGCATATATACATACGTATGTATGCACACACACAATTGCACACACACATGCACACACACACACACACTCACACAATTGCACACACATGCACACACACACACACACATGTACACACACACACACAATTAAGCATTTCTTTCGTTTTTGACCGCACATAAACGTGTTTATACTACATGCATGAAGATGACTTTACACAGGTCTGCGCATCTATATCCAACTTGTGTTACTTGCAATTACATAATATATTGTTTGTTGCTCTGCATGTAGTCCGCTGGCGTAGTAAACACCCTTGCGTATACACGCAAGGGTGTGGCTTTACGCCAGACTACATTTCAGAAAATGACCGGTGGACGATTCATCAACGCTGCAGTTAAGTGTAGTACAGTTGCTGTTGTCTGGGTGCTGCTATCTCTGCCAACGGTGTTCTACCTGTATACGCCTCCCTCCCAAAGCCAGGTACGCGATTTAAAAGTTGCATACAACACATTACACATGCATTGATATTGTAATGCGCTGATCTCGTTTTTATGAATATATTTCATGCAGTACGTCGTTAATTTGGTGAGCGTATAATCCATGCAGCTAATACTCCAAGCGGATAAAACTGAGATTTGCTAATTATCAGTTACATGAATTGGAATCGGTTGAGTAACAGTCAGTGCATCTAAAATCGTCAACATCCTCGTTGTGCCTTGTTCCAAGCTTAGAAGTGAAGGAAATTTTAAAAGCCGCTCTAAAATTATCACTTGATTTGACCCGTTTTTTCCTGTGATGCTATGCCACTAAAAAATGCACTTACGCCGTTCTATAAAGTTACTCCTACATAGTATCAGATTAAGATGTATATAACTCATGCCGTGCCTTTCTGAAAATGTAGTCGAGGCTAGGATAGCTTTGGTAACATAAGGGAAATAGAATTGACCACTCTATGTGTTGTTTCTTGTGTCGCCGCTACAACAACGCAGCCTCAAGTATGAAATATGTGTGATTATTACCATAGATAGTTTCCGCAGAAAGGTGTGAAGGAATTTAATCACGTCACGTCACGTAAAACCACACCCACTGGTTGGAAACATTCGCTGGAGTCATAGATAGTTTATAACTCATGTATGCAGGGTCAAATTCATTGAATATCTACTAGCTGTCACGGAGGAAACTGACCGCGAAGTGTCCGCCCGGACCATTTACTCCGGACTATATAAGTTGTCCTACATGTAGGACACTTTACTCCGGAGGAACCTGTCCCCCTAAAACAATTTGCTTCGCAGTAAACTGCCCCTACCCATCTCCCTTCTCGAACAATTTGTCCTAGGACAAATTAGAACAAATTACTCCGTAGTAATATGTCCTAGGACAAATTAGAACAAATTACTCCGCAGTAATATGTCCTAGGACAAATTAGAACAAATTACTCCGCAGTAATATGTCCTAGGACAAATTAGAACAAATTACTCCGTAGTAATATGTCCTAGGACAAATTAGAACAAATTACTCCGTAGTAGGGTGTGTAACCTCCCCTGAATAATGAAAATCGATTTTTCCGAATACTTTTAAAACACTAATCGATTTTTCAGGTTTTTCTGGATCTGAAAATCGATTTTTCCGAATACTTGGAAAAAGAAAATCGATTTTTCCAAATAGGTTTTGACAATTTGTCAGCCGAATGCCTAGGTTATTCAGGTTTTCTGCTCACTGAGCCACCTAAATGTACACATCACACCAGATACCCTCCTACAGCTACCCACATCACACCAGATACCCTCAGCACACAAACACATGCACCTACATGTACCCCCATCACACCAGATGCCCTCAGCACACAAACACACCTACCCCCATCACACCAGATGCCCTCAGCACACAAACACACCTAACCCCATCACACCAGATGCCCTAATGAGGTACACAACCATAGCTACCCTCATCACACCAGACACCCTTCTACAACTACCCACATTACACCAGATCAGTACCCTCAGCATGCATCCACAGCTACCCCACATCACACCAGATGCACTCAGCACACTACCACAGCTACCTACATACTGTTACATAGGCCTAAATCGCTTAGCCTAACCACATACCTAGTTGGGCGTGTCCCGACCTAAGTTAGCGTGGCCACGCTGAGGTCTAGATATCTACGCATCGCACTTGATGCCAAAATAATAGAACCACAGATGACGTTTACGCACCACCAGCTATGCAGCCTCCATTTCACCATCACGAGTTTAGAAAATACTAGTAACTAAGCAGGCTTAAGTTAGTCTGGTCCCCAGACTAGGCCTAGGCCTAAGTACAGGGCCGTAGATAACTTTTATAGTTTGGGGGGGGGGGGGGGGGGGGGGGGGGGGGGGGCACAATACTCTTTTTTTTTTTTCATTTAAACAAGTAAGTACATTGTCACTGTGGCCTATAAATTCAACCTAATTAATTCATATCGTCAGTTTATAGGCATGCTATCAGCCTATGTGTACGTATAAGCCTAATTGCACAATTCTTAATTCTTGATTTGAACCATATTATGCATGAATTACTGCCCGTACATGTATTTGATCTCGTCCCCACGTATATATTTATAGTAACATCAGTGACGTTAACGTTACACGTTTCAAATTAGAATTGTAATATCGTAAACGCGTATCCGGATATCGTCACATAAATGTATTCGAATAATGGGCGAATTGTCGATGCGGACGACGAATACCTAAGTACCTCCGAATGGAGATGCACAAACCGGTTATTTCGAATACAACAAATCCAACAATCGATTTTTCCGAGTAATGCTAAATTACTATTCGAACGGATAGGTTTTTGCGAATATCCGAATAATCCGAATAACCTGATAACCGGTTACACACCCTACTCCGTAGTAATATGTCCTAGGACAAATTAGAACAAATTACTCCGTAGTAATATGTCCCAGGACGAATTAGAACAAATTACTCAGTAGTAATATGTCCTAGGACATATTACTCCGTAGTAAAATGTCCTGGGACAAATTACTCCCAATTAGACCCATGCATGTACGGATATGTGTCCCATGCAGAACAGTTTACTCTTCCGCGCTGGATTGATGTGCCCTGGCTATATATATTGCCATCAATACACATTCATGTGTATATCAAGGACAGGAAGGAGAGGTATCACAATTAATATTATGCTCTTGAGGTCAGTAGTATTCACATTCAGTTTCATCCTTTGCATGATGCACAAAACCACATGCAATCTAACTCATCAGCAGACCGATTAGAACCACTATAGCTCCTTGCATCCTGAACACTCAATCATTTTCCTTTCAATTACTGTTCAGTACTGAATGCAGTTAATACCAAGTCTATAAGTTCTTATCTTCATTTTTCTCCATCTGGAAACATGGAGAGAACTTGTTCTTCAAGGCCTCTTAATAAATGCTGCCTCATTTCACTCTGCTGAAACGTATCCCATTAGCTAAAGCTGCTTTAATTAAAATATACCACTCATATAGATCCAAGCGCTAACAACCTGCATGCTCCAGCAACTCTAAAGATCCAAGTAGAAAATTGGTCTAATGTGTCAAGAAATTGTGGACATCAATGTATAACTCGGCTTACAATTGTGATTTTAAAAATCTGATTGCACCATTAAACTCACTAGGTACTTTAGAGATTTATCAAGTTATTAAAACAGCTAATTAATTTATTAAAATATATTATTATTATTGTCTTGTAATACGTTAATTGTATGTCTGCATGGGAGGAAAGTTAGGAATAGCAATCGCTGATACATAAAATCCTTCCGAACTAAAGCTATCGTCGATTTTAGTGATCTAAGCATACGCATGCACAACTTAGTTTTACTCGTGCCCCTGCCACTGGATACATTCTGGAAGTCACGTGATATGTTATTTACTCGTTCCCAGACCCTATTTATTGAGAATACCTTGTTTGTCAATAAATAAAGTCTGGGAACGAGACTAGGCATGGCTAGCCTTTTGGCGGAGAGTTGGGTATCAAGCCTATATTTGTACCCGTCTGATTAGTATTGTGGATATAATAGCACTACACTCGATTGCTATCAATAATTCTTGGTATACGCTAGTCTTGCTAGCCAGACGTACATGTACACAATTGGACTGTGAACGAGGGACGCATGTTGGAAGTAAGACTTAGTATTACTATATACATGTAGGCTTGAAACCCCCAAAACGCGAAGGTCGAGCTGATAGAACGGCTGCTGTGGAGTAGCTACCACGGTGTCACTATACGAGAGTCGAGAGTACCCCGCTCGTTTAGCGGTTAAGATGCACGGGCGATTCCGTCCCTGCATTTGCATCGCTCTGACGTTTACCACCACGACTGGCTTGTTTTTGATAACATACTAGAAGTTCTCGTGGAGGTGTGTTAATTTAGGACATTGCCTTCCACTAGAATTCACATATGCATCGGCGGCGGATATTCCCAGCTGGACTTTCCACTCTGCACGGCTGTTTCGAGTGGACAAAAGGCTTATAAATAGAACACAGTGACATTATTTACGGTTCAAGTCAAACATGGCTAGCCGTCATCTCATTAAAAGTTCACCGATCAAAAATGCAAAACGAGTAGCTGTAATGCACATCTTGAAACCATTTCCAACTAGTAAAACTAGTTTGGTTTTTATTTTCACTTAAACGCATGTCCCAACGCGTAGCGTGATTGTACACTTTGCCACGCGCATATTGTACTCTCCAAATGGCGCGAAAAATGCCTTTCAGTCTGACCTTCGTATCTTTTTCCCCGCCCTTATAAGTGGTACAAAAAGACGCAAAAGTGGAACAATCAACCTTTTTCACGTAAGAATATGCGTTTTACTCGTGGTGCCGCAGTTCCTGCGACTCGCAGAAATCCATAATAACACACCATCCGCTTCATGAATAATGCGCACCACCTCATAAATAGCTATAGAATCCTACCACAAATGCCGATTGGCGGTGCAAACTTCAAAAAGGAGTCAAAGCCAAGGGGAAACCAACAAAGCAAGAGCCTACATACCAGTGCAGGGCCTACATACCAGCAGTGCAGAGCCTACATACCAGTGCAGAGCCTACAGTGATAGTCTATAGCTATTGGTTGCATTTGACATCAGTGTCTCAACCAGAGATCCACCCACAATTGTTCTGCACATTGTGCCATAAGGCAATGCAGGTGGTGTAAAAGAACCAATACAAGTGCCAAGTGCAGCCATAAAACTGGTTCAGGATTCATAAGTACATGTGCAAAACATGATGTTATGTTGTAGGTATGTAAACCATTTTACAAGCCATAATGTACCATTTCAAGTAATACGATTGCAGGCTGCCTCAAAGTCAGTAGCTATGGTATGCACACCAAAAGGCATGATGGCTGTGATAGATGCACTTGCTCCACCTGCTATTATCACCAAAGTACCTATGCCTTCTGTGTTAACATATTGTCAATGGTAGACACAGTTATGTGTCCAATTTATTTGGACTGCTACATCAACCAATACAGCTACCATGCCATGCCTATGTTTGTGGCTGGTGTCTTAAGGAGTGGATTTGTGTCACTGTACGACTGAAGTGCCCCTGCTGCTACTCAGTCACCAGTCTTCAGCCCGCCGAGCTCAAACAGCATGTTCAGTTGCTTTGTGACATAGTGATGCATTGTGGGACAGATGTTGTCCCCAGCTTACAACACACCCCATTGCAGTCAGCACAACAAGCCACAGTTAATGATAGCAGCACAAGTTGTACATGAACGTCTTCAAAACAGCAGTACCTACAGGAGGAGCAGTAAGTACATACATGCAATGTTACTATATATCAAACTAACACATGGTCTTTTTTTCCAGTATGTGGATGACACAGCCACGAGCAGCCATCAGCCAGCTCAGTAAATGCAGCAGGAAGCATCGGGCTAATGAAATGAGTAGCACTAGGTGCAGAGAGCTCCACTGTCATATTTGAGACTGAACTGAAATCCTTGGACAGAACGAAAGAGCTTTTGCTGAAGTCTGCAGGGATCACCAAAGGCATAGGGCTGGCACTCAAGGCTGATTTGGGGTTGCCATAGAATGCTGAGAAGGTATTAACTCAGTACATATACAATAACACTGATCATGCTATTATTGGCCCCTCCCACAACCCTTTGTGATGCAATTGGTGCTCCTTTATGCAGCTGCATATATGGATGGATTTGGATTTCACAGGCCACTTACTATTGCAGGTGGTTGAAGGAGGCAGGAGTTAGCCTTGGTACAGCAGGTTCTTTCAAATCACTAGTCGGTGATAACTTGGAGGTAGAATTGACTCCATTTTCAGTTTGCTGTTTCTGGAGGGGGGAAAGAGATCAAGGGTGGATTGGATTCGTTCCCACCATGCAAAGCCAGATGTGGGTTGATGACCAAGTCCATGCACTCCCAGTTCAACCTTGCAGCTACGTATAAAACCACCCCCAATCCATTAGACAGGCTTACGTGCATTGTGAAGGAACACTACTTAAAGGTCTTTCCTCAAATTCAGAGTGCAACACTTCCTACTTAAGCTTACGTATACGTAGATGCAATATGCTCAATAACAGTAATACCATACATGTGTCTTCACTAGACAGCACAGCCTAATGGAGTCAAGAGTGTTGGATGGTGGGCTAAAGAGTTAAAATGGCATCGCGATTCAAGTAAGCCAGGTTAAGCTAGGTAGGAGAGGTCAATGGCGTCAAACATCGCGGAAATATTGCAATATTCAAAACGCATAGGAATCGCGGCACCACGAGTTTTATTGAAAATCTAACAGCCAAAACTATCTCAGTTATATTATAAAAGTTTCAGGGTACTTCATAAGGGCGGAAAAAGTACCAGAGCAATCTGTATCACCTGACCTCAAATAATACACACAGAATTCGCGAGCGTATAACATAGTATCGACAGAATATAAGCGGCATTAACTCACATTGTTCAGAGCGCCAGACAATATAGAAGTAGGATCCGAAGTCAAAAGAAGAGTTCAAAACAGTCCTTGTGGTAAAAGGGAGCATCTTTAAGCCCATGTTGGTTGCTAAGGTCGTAATTAGGTCCGTTGCTATGAAAAAATTTCGTATCACGGGGCGTAGCCTTTTTGTCACAGGTTCAATGGGAATGAAACAGCCGTGTCTGTCCTGTTATGTATATGTATTACTATATCGTTGATTAATGGCTAGCCAAGGTCACTCGCGCTCACTTCCATAGCAGTCTCGTTTCCAGACCCAATATACGCAGCTGCTCTGCTACGTATACGAGGCGAAGTCTGTCCTGTAGTATTTCTTTCAAACTCCGCCGGAATGTCGGTCAAGGTATACAACAAGGATGAACAGCCGTAAACGTACTCGGAGAGTGGTTATAACTTATAAGTAGATTACATACATGCACCTGTCTGTGTAATTCGCCCCTACAAATACTACGCAATGGCACAGAAAAGGATGCCATGATGCAGCTCTGATATGTCATCAATGAACAGATCGATGGCATGAAGGCACAGCTAGGTAGGACTACACGTATGTATGTACTACCATGCATGGGAAACGTTTACACAAATCACCACATGCCACCACCCTAATTAAATAGGTGACCACAAAGATGTTGACAGCTACATGTACAATGTACTCTGTTAATACCAGCCCTTCTTGAACCTTCCACGATCCACACACACACATACACAACCAATAGATAACCAAATAAATACACCATAACTGTTACATCAATCACCTACATGTATTACATACATCTGCAGAGCCATGTACATATAGCTAGACCACACAAAGCCTTCCATTTGAGTTGGGTGCTGAAGTGCTTTCACCAGGTGCATGTTGGAAGGGTGGCTGGCACAGTCCATGAGATGCAAAACTTTGAGTCCAGTCCTCCCAGGTCCATACCAGGTGGTCACGTAGGTAAGCCTCCTCTCCTGGCAGACAACTGGTGACTGTCCCGTGTGTACAACCAAACCCTCAGCCTCAAAAGGTAAAGGTGGACAATTGTAGCCACTTTAAATTGGTCCTACATCTACATGCATGTAACACGTATTTCCTTCTCAGTTTTATAGACCCTTTACATCTTAACTTAATTTGATTCATATTCCAGTGGCTGCATCTGGGATGCACTATCAAATTCCTTATCTCTAGGGAGAAGGGCCTGTATTATCTTTCCTTAAAACTGTACCAACCAAAGCTTACTCTTGTTCCACAAGGATATCTCCCATCCACGCACCTTCACAAGGCTCTCTCCTCTACCTCCACAAGGCTATCTCACAAGACTACCTCCCTCCACCCAGAGCAGTGTGTGTGTGTGTGTGTGTGTGTGTGTGTGTGTGTGTGTGTGTGTGTGTGTGTGTGTGTGTGTGTGTGTGTGTGTGTGTGTGTGTGTGTGTGTCAATTCACAAATCCTGTAGGATTTATAGCTATGTATGCACAATCAACTGATCGTAAATGAGAATCTATCTTGGAATATTTTTCAAGTAATTTCTCGGACCTATTATGGTTTGTAAATGGTGAGCACACAATAGCACCTAAACTGACTCTTTTCGCTTTGAGACAGAAACTAAATGTATGGTAGGCACCAAGCAATGCAAAGAATTTTAGATTGAATTTTGAAGTTTTCCTTATTTAGGAGTATGGAATGGATGATGGAGCAGGGTTGCATAGCATCTCTACCTGAATGTCATGCTTAAATAGTTTATGTCATTATCATTTTTATTTAATGTGTAATATTATTATTGTTTTTGCCCCATGTCTAAATGTATTATGTATTCTTTGTGATTATTTATTCTGACCAATATTCATGTTGTAATATATTAAATACTGTATAAACCAATATTATTATTATTATTATTATTATTATTATTATTATTATTATTATTATTATTATTTAGGAGTATCAATCATTCACACAAATGCACCATAGAAAGTTGTGTAGTGAATCAGTGTTGTATGAATAAATCACAACTTTCATATGATGTTTTTGTGTAAATGATTGACATATTTGGTAACTTAGTATTATCATGCAGTTTAAAGATGTGCACTGGCAACTATATGCTTACTTTGATTTTTCTTTTGTGCTATGTACTAGTCACAATTATTATGCATGTATCAAAATAAACATCTGATCACACAAAAAAGCAAACAAAGCGTCATCATCTTTTTTTCACCCCTAAATGGAAGCTGTTGAACAGAAAAGCTATTAGCCCTCAAACAGAAATTGCTGATAGTTCTCAATCAGTATTTTTAGTATTCGTAAATAATTATTTGAGGAAGGGGGGGGGGGGGGGGGGGGGGGGGGGGGGGGGGGGGGGGGGGGGGGGGGGGGGGGGGGGGGTGGCTAGCCACCCTATCCACCCTCTCTGGATCAGCCCCTGCACATGTTCATGTGCTTTATGAGGTAGAATAGGGAAATCCACACATGTGCCCAATAATCTTTTTAGGCCAGTGGCGGATGTAGTCAGCGCGCGATCTTCTCGTATACTGAGTGGTTTCCTGTATGAGCTGACAACGACTCTCCAGATGGAACCTCTCTATGGCAACACCTTCTCATTAAAAGGTCTTCCGTGATCCACCACTAACTGGCTGTAACTGCCCTCATATCCCAGGTGTATATGGCTCGGCTTTGTCCCGTATCAGTGTTTCGCTTGTCCGCTTCAAATTCTATATAGAACGATAGCATTTACAAATGTGGATATGCACGCACCCTTTTGAAAAAGTAGCAACAGAAAACGCACGTTTCCCAGCTGTCATACTCATAGAGCCATATCACGTGGTCGAATATAGAAAGTTATAGGGCCTTACTTCACCATACGTGTCTGTGATGCCTTGGTTTTCCTGAAATAGACACGTACGGTAGTAACGTTTAATGTCCATCGGATAGACATAGACCACTCCGCGTTTGACAGACCATAATCTTGAAACCAGGCTTGAAACGGCCTAGCTAGGACTTAGAAGCTCTATATTAGTATCCCAAGCCAACGAAAACCCAAACAAAGAACATACCAAATTTGCGCGCAGTGGAGTTTGTTACTTCCAACTGGGCCAGAACTGAACGCCATAGTTTAATTGTCATTCGCGGGCGGTTTTTAATTATTTTACAACCAAACATGTACCCTGATGACCAAAAGTGCCCCAGGAACCCAGGGAAAGAAGCCTATGGGCATATAAACCTGCTAGAAAGTTGCCTGGATCATTTTAGTATCTTCTGAAATCTGTATAACTAACCTTCCTATCTTCAGTTCAGAGCAAAATGAAGAATAGTGATGAAAAATCATTATTAAAATAGCCATTTTCCATACATCTCTATAGGAATGTACTAATTCTTCTGAGGAACCAGCTATCCATCATTTGAGTTCTGTAAACCTTTACTACCGGCTTTCTCTGATATATGGCATTCAAAAGTTAACTTTATCCCATACATTCCTATGAACGCGTGCGCGGGAAATGTGACGGACGTTTGCAAAATTGGCCAGGAATTGCTAATGAGCGTCCGAAATTTCTCGCAATGGTACGTTGCAATGTACAGCCTGCATGCCGTTCTGCTGTCTCTAAATGCTTGCAGCAAGGTGCATTCAGTTTCCTACATGCAGATGTATATTTAAACGATCATAGCTTGGAGCCTTGGCTTTTTATGACGGTCCACCGTATACCACCTCTGTAATAGTAGAGAACATAATAGAGTCGCATTTGCGGCAATTTAAAGGGCATTCTCGAAAGATGAATTGGATCTTTTATTATAGCAAATGCATAGCACAATTCAAAGTTAATTTTTACCGATATGATGCATTATTTTGTCGAAGGGATTTCATAACAAAGTTGCAGAGTTTCTGGAGTTCCACCGCCCAAGTGCATGTTTTTTCTAAACGAATGAACGGCTCAATGAGTTCAGTACTACTAACATATATACGTTTGGAACATTATCGGCGATTTATCGGCGCTATGGACATATACATGTATACATAATAGGCTGAGCTCTTGATCTGTGGCTCCCCAGCCTCAATCTGTTTTTAGTGCAGTTTTTGAGTACTTTTGGTTTTCAACGCAAAAGCTTGGCTTCTGGGGCTCCGCCCCAGACCCCGATGGGGGAGCTTACAGCACTCCCCCATACCCCCTAGCTAGGCGGGAGGGGTGCTCCCTTCCCGCACCCTCCCCTGGGCGGCTCCGTCCCCACCCCTTGCCACGCCCTCACCTGTGGCCCCCCCCCCCCCCCCCAAATCCTAGATCCGCCGCTGATTTCTGTGTTTTAACCAATCGCATATGCATGCCATCATAGATATAATTATGATTATATAATTTTACATAATTATATATAATATCGATACTGTAATACATTTATTGAAAACGAGCAACATTTCATGCGCATTTAGACCTCCGCGTAAATCACTTGAATGCTATTTGAAGTGCCGTTTCCTCAGTATTGGAAGACGAAGGATTTTGTCTAAACATGAAAATGATTGCAATAACCTTGCTATACTGCTGAGAGTGTTGCCACGTCAGCCTTGACTGTCCGCCAGCTTAAGCTTTCCGCCAAAGGTAAAAATTTCGCGCTGACCGTGACCGTCTCAGTGGGAGTGTTCAAAACACCGACCGTCTGTTACGCAAAGGTAAGGTGACCGTCAGAAATTTAACGGTCGGCCGTAAAAAAATTATCCGGTCATATAAGGTCAGTCTGCTCCCCAGACTACTTTGTTTTCGATCTGCGACCTGCAATTAAAATGAGTGACCAGTGCGAAGAAATTACTTCTAAATAGAACTCGTTTCCTGAATTTCATGGAATGGTAGAGCACAAATGATTTTCATTTTCCTAATATGGCTTAGGTGCCCTTCCGTAGTCTCGTACCCAGACGTATAAATGGTTTATACGTCTGGCGAAAATGGGTCGAATTCCGTAGCACAGCGATAGAATTTTGTCGCTACCAATCAGATGCAGGCAGTCATGTGACACTCCCACAGTCATGTGATATTGGACGTAAATGGTGTTATAATCACATTCCTAACAACTAATAACTTCAATCTCTGACACGGTTTGGGCTTGTACCGCATTGAAACAGGCATGTCGAGCGCTGTTTTAAAGCTTCGATTTCCAGCGCTGCGCCATATCACCTTTCAAACCGTTAACACTATCCAACACTTCATACCACATGTGGTAAAATGATCTTGCACTAACCACCATTATTGTGAGATCTTATGCTCCATGGACCACCAATCACTTCAGAGCCGTTGTGGCTTATTGCCTTATAAGTGCAGCTTGATCGCGGAAACGGAGGTTCCGACCAATGTATACATACTTACATGTAGTACGTCGAACACAGCGCGATTCTTTTGGCTGATTGATTTTGGAAGCCACTTGTTTCACCCCATTTACCTATATCTGATAAAGGCAGCTGTAGAGCTATAGCCAATGCGCAGCCCGGCATTTTGGCGCGTGACTTGGTTTGTTAATTGCATTCCAATGTGCCATGAAATTCGACCTATCTTCACCAGACGTATACAGTAAACCATTTAATTTATACGTCTGGGTACAAGACTACCCCTTCCGAACGTAGCTGAACCTAAAGGTTTAACGGAAGATGTATTCGGAAAAGAGTTCTGCATGCTTTTACTGTGTATGTTTCCATTACTATTCTATGATCATGTATGTGAATATAACCATCTTTTAAACTACATAACGCATATACAGCGGAAATTGTTTATACATAAGCCGCAAACAGTTAATTACGGACAATTGTTGTTAAAAGCAAAATTAGACATATGCTGGTGAAGAAATTTAATTGATTTTAACAAATCTCAAAAAAAAATTCTACTTCTTGCAAATCAAATGGGTCCGTGTACTTTTCCACAATTTAATTTCTCCTATTTCTATTTATACACGGAGGGCCTTTTGGGCTCGATTGTCAATGTTGCACGTGATCGAATTCAATTTGTGGCCTAAATCCAGTGCGCCGCAAAGTATTGAAAAATGAAAAATGAAGTACCGTCGTCTTTATCAATATAATGAAAAATGCTCCATCTGCAACGGAATAATGGTATGGAAGCAGTACCGACCTGTCTCCAATCACCGGAATCGACCACTCTGCGCTGAACACGTACCCTGTAGGCGTGTGTTACCTATTTATAGCGTTCTGTATCGTGGTGTGTACCCGATGCTACAAACAGTATATGTGTGTGTGCGTGTGTGTTGCGAAGATTAATAGGGTGTGTTTCTGTAGTCTTTACGTGCAATGTAGCTAAAATATTCAATCGATGGTCAGCATCCTATTTAATGGCATACAAACTAAACATGTGCATATGTGATACTGTGGACAAATGTGACAGTTTAGCCTATGCACCTTATGACCTTACAGAACTCTTCCTCCTCGCCCTCCCACCCTCTCCCTCCCTGCTGGCTTTCCCAACTAGATCTATAAACTGCAACAACAGCACTGACAATTCTAAGGTGGTTGCACAAGTTCAAAGCGCTGTACCTTGTTGCCATGGTAACTAATAAGAACAATACATTGAGTGAGAGGGAGGTGGAAGGTGTAGATACATCATATAAGTATCTTTTCATGGGGTGAGAAAACTGCACTTCATTAGTACATGGTGGAAAGGACGATCTGTCTCTGGGCTTTGAATAGGGTCTTTCATTCTCAACTGTAACCAATGTCATGTATCGGTACTACTTACTAATGTTGTCATTTCTTGCATGCACCATGTGCAGCTCTCTAATGTTAAAAAGAAATGATATAAGTATTTTCTTTCAAGGCACACGAGTATATGTTATATGTAGCGCAAGAAGGCATGCATGCATCACAGTTTATGTATGTTGTATGTAGTATGTGTGTATGTATGTATGCGTATTTATATGTAAATGTGTGTAGGTGGGTGGATGAATATGGATGGATGGATGCATTGCACACATTGTATATCCATGCATGCTAACAAATACACCCCTTTCTTGAGAAATGGACTAACTGGTTAACCTGCAGTACTTGGCTTGCAGTGTAATTAATATGCACTGGTACTGGTCTGTTCTTCTGGTATTTGTAACTAGACCATAAAGGATGTGCCTAAGCAGGGGACACTATAACCATGGGGCCCTACTTCAGGTCAAATTATTTATGTACTGATCCTGGTTCTGTCAACAGCCCCTAAACACTGCGCACATACATTTAATTGTTATCCTGTAATACTGTACAGAAGCATTCATATTGCATATCACTTGTCCAGTTTATTTATATCTTGCAATTGATTTTAGTACATGTTACTATGGAACATAAACTCTTGATAAGATCTAGACATGCATTACCATGCACATACATACATACATACATACATACATACATACATACATACATACATACATACATACATACAT
Source organism: Spongilla lacustris (assembly GCA_949361645.1). NCBI lineage: Eukaryota > Metazoa > Porifera > Demospongiae > Spongillida > Spongillidae > Spongilla > Spongilla lacustris. The sequence goes on along the minus strand of OX442433.1, from coordinate 5,735,189 downwards.
ACATACACACGTACATACATACATACATACATACATACATACATACATACATACATACATACATACATACATACATACATACATACATACATACATACATACATACTACACACATACATACATACATGCATAAATGCATACATGCATACATACATACATACATACATACATACATACATACATACATACATACATACATACATACATACATACATGCATATATACCTACATGCATGCATGCATACATGCATACATGCATACATACATGCATATATACCTCCATGTATACATCCATACATACACATAATAGCTGTATGTAAGTGCTTGTACTGTGCCAATACTTGCCATTTATGCTACATAAAAATTATTAAGAAAACCTATTTAATCTACAATACCCACCAAACACTCCAAATGTAAAGGCAAAACACCTTAAGAGGATCACTGTTGCATTTGCTCTGACAAGGTTCAGACACTGACAGACAGAAACATGCACACACAAACACAATTCATATAGTAACTGTCCACCTTATGAATGATACTGTTGTACAGATTGTTCTGAATGCTCCTGCCACATGCCTTCCATGGTATGTACCCTCCCCCCTTCTCAGATCACATGATGATTGGTGCCATGTCAACTGTGCACACCAACTTCTAATAATAGTACATGATAGGCTTTACACATGTACCAGCAACAAACATACTCACCACAATCAGGCAAGCTTACAAATACTCACACTACTACAGCAATCACAAACAACACACAAGGCTGGGCTGGGGGCTCAATCTGGAGATGAGCCCACATCACCTTATGGAAAAACCCCTGACGAAAAACGTCTAGCAAGAAAAAATCCACCATACATGTTCTCTAACTACATGTAGCACTGCCCAGCCACATACAACTTAAAATACATTCTACAAACAGTTCAACAGCTGCCACCTCTGTGCCAGGGATCATTTGCCATCAGTCAAGGAATCTGCTCTTGTGTTAAGACACATATGCCACCATTTGGCACCAAACAAAGAACCAAATAAAATGTCGTCTTTATCAATATAATGAACAGTGCTCCATCTGCAATGGAATAATGGTCTGGAAGCAGTGCCGACCTGTCTCCGATGTCCGGAATCGGCCCCTCTGCACAGAATACGTACGCCCTGTAAGCATGTGTACCTGTTTATACATTGTTGCGTTCTGTATCATCATAATCATGGTGTGTACCTGATGCTACAAACAGTATACTATTTAGAATGTGTGTGTGTGTTGGTGTCAAAGATTAATAGTAAGTCTTTACCCATCTATACAATTGCCAGTCAGCGTCCTTTTTAATGGCGTACGGAAACATGTACATATGGGACCAAATGTAATTTTTTAGCCATAGATTAATCACCTTATGACCTTTCCTCCTCACCCTCCTTTCCTATATAGCCCTGCCTTTCTATATGTATATAGTACGTACAACAACAGTACTGATAATTCTAACATGGTTGTACAAGGTCAGAGTACCTTATCGAGAAAACTGCACTTCATTAGTACATGGTGGAAAGGACGATCTGTCTCTGGGCATTGAATGGGTAGTCAACTGTTCCAATTCATGTCATGTATCAGTACTGCTTACTAATGCAGTTGTCATTTCTTGCATGCAACATGTACAGCTCTCTAATGTGATTAATTTTTAGTATGTATTTTCTGTCAAGGCACACGAGTATATTATATTTAGTGCAAGAAGGCATGCATTCTGCATGCTGTGCATGTGATGTATGATGTATGTGTATGTATGTATGATCTGTGAACATATGTACAGTATTTATACATGTGTGTGTTGTGTGAAGTGAATGGGTGAATGGATGAACAGATGCATGCATACGTACAGTGTAATACACGTGTACTCTTTCGTATGAAATTGACTAACCAGGTTAACATCAGTAAAATTTATCTACTTTAAACCAGTACCCTAAGCTTTTATGTGTGTGCATGCAGGCAGGGTCAGGATGACATTGTCTTCATCACAATGAAAAATAAAACTACATGTAGTAAACCGCAAAACAAATTACAATGTCATGTGCTGTTAAAAATAATGTTCCACGCAAAGGGACTTGCAGTCTTAGCAGTTTTTGTCAAATGAATATGGGGTGTACACGGAACTGAACATTGGTAACTTAGGATAATTATAAAACTAGGATGAGAAGCAGCTATTATACACCATGCATTTATTGAATGAAGAAATATACACTTTCCTGTGATCTGAAAGTTTTAAAGTAGACCGAAAATGAGCTCCCACCTAAGTAGGGCCTGTATGCATGGTAATGATCGGGGATGGTATGTGTACAATGGTGGGGTTGTGCTTGGTTATTGGCGGTGCCAGCTGTAAGTGGCAGCTGGCAGCCCAGGTAAAAGCAGTAGCTGGATGCAGTTGTTCAGTCTAAGCGTTCATGCATACATAGCACTTGTAGGCACCAGTAATTCTATTTTATTTGGTTGTGCTTTGTTTGGTGCCAAATGGTAGCATATGTGTCTTATCACAAGAGCAGATTCCTTGACTGATGGCAGATGATCCCTGGCACAGAGAAGGTGGCAGCTGTTGGACTGTTTGTAGTAAGTGTTCTAAGTTGTATATGACTGGGCAGTGCTAGTTAGAGGCTTTTTCTCCAACATGTATGGTGGATTTTTTCCTGCTAGACGTTTTTCGTCAGGGGTTTTTCCATAAGGAGATGTGGGTGTATCTCCAGATTGAGCCCCCTGCCCAGCCTTGTGTGTAGTTTATGATTGCTGTAGTAGTGTGAGTATTTGTAAGCTTGCCTGATTGTGGTGAGTATGTTTGTTGCTGGTAAATGTGTAAAGCCTATCATGTACTATTATTAGAAGTTGGTATGCACACCAATCATCATGTGATCTGAGTAGGGGGGAGGTACATACCATGGGAGGCATGTGGCGGGAGCATTCAGAACAATCTGTACAACAGTATCATTCATAAGGTGGACAGTTACTATATGAATTATGTGTGTGCTTGTTTCTGTCTGCCAGTGTCTGAACCTTGTCAGAGCAAATGCAACAGTGATCCTCTTAAGGTGTTTTGCCTTTACATTTGGAGTGTTTGGTGGGTATTGTAGATTAAATAAGTTTTCTTGTATTCCTATAATACATGTATACAATGTATAAATTTTATTTAGTCGCTCCCATAGCCTCATATGACAGGCCTACAACAAGCGGGATACCTGGGTTACCCGGGTAGGGGACTCCTAGCCAGCCTCACCCATGTGTCAGCGGGCGGGGTGTGCTGTGATATAAGGCTATAGGACTGACATAGTCGGTCCTATATCGGCGTGAGAGTAGAACTCTCATGCCCATAGCATCCAGAGGCAATAGGCACCTGGGTGGGGACCGAGGACACAGGAATATGACCTAGGTGGCGGATGATTGGCTGTGAGACCGACTATATTTAGCACAAATGGCAAGTATTAGTACATGCACTTACATACAGCTATTATGTGTATGTATGGATGTGTACATGTAGGTAAGCATGGATACACGTACGTACATACATACATACATACATACATACATACATACATACATACATACAATAACATACATGTACATACATGCACATACACACATACATCACATGCACAGCATGCAGCATGCATGCCTTCTTGCACTAAACTCGTGTGCCTTGACAGAAAATACATACTAATGAATTCATCACATTAGAGAGCTGTGCAAGAAATGACAACATTAGTAAGCAAGCAGTACAGGATACATGACAACCCATTCAACGCCCATGAAAAGATACCTATGTGACCTTCTACTCTCTCATATTGTTCTTATTAGTTACCATGGCAACCTATTAAGGTACTCTGACCTTGTGCAACTGACTTAGAATTGTCAGTGCTATTGTTGTACACACTTTATAGAAAGGCAGGGGTAGATAGGGAGTGGAAGAGGGAGGGAGTGAGGATGAGGAGGAAGGGTTCCATAAGGTTTAATCTATGGCTAAACTAACATTTGGTCACATATGCACATGTTTCCATACGCCATTAAACAGGACGCTGACTGGCGATAGTATAGATGGGTAAAGACTAGAGAAACACACTATTATTCTTCACCAACGCACATTTTAAATTAGTATACTGTTTGTAGCATCGAGTACAAACCACGATACAGAACGCTATAAAAAGGTAACACACGCCTACAGGCCAGGGTACGTGTTCCGCGCAGAGCGGTCGATTCCGGTGATTGGAGACAGGTCGGTACTGCTTCCAGACCATTATTCCGTTGCAGATGGAGCATTTTTCATGATATTGATAAAGACGACGGTACTTCATTTTTCATTTTTCAATACTTTGCGGCGCACTGGATTTAGGCCACAAATTGAATTCGATCACGTGCAACATTGACAATCGAGCCCAAAAGGCCCTCCGTGTATAAATAGAAATAGGAGAAATTAAATTGTGGAAAAGTACACGGACCCCAAATGCATTGCGAAAATCAAAAACGAAAAATCGATTATTTCGACTATGAAAAAAAAGTCCAATCGATTTTTCAGGTTTATAGCAACTTGCAAATCGGTTATTAGAAACATTAAATCAATTTTGGCACTATTATTTTGCCAATTAAAGATTACCTAGGTTTTTCCAGGTTTTTTTTCAATGCACGATAAATCACAGTTTCTCAAGTGCATAGCCAGTTTTATTGCTTATCAGCTGCTTATGCCAACTTTAGATGATTAAAGCAACAGTTAATATAAACGTGCCCTATAAGATAGTATCCACAAGGACTGGGGACGAGGTGTATTCCAATGTTAAACCACACCTACTGGCGGGAATGATTCAATGGTGGCGGATGGGAATTATAAGCGTTTCGAGCATTTTTTTCACCGAAGAACACGTTCTTATTTGTTCGCCCGCTACCAAAGCACTAAGTATGGCCGGGACAAGTAAGATTTTTTTAGCTTACTCAGATAATAACGAAAATGACTAGTTTTCTAAAAATCATTAGCATCTCCACCACACAGCTTGCGCTCGAAGGAACTAAAATGTTTCTCTCAGGTACAAAATGCCTGCTGAAACGCGTATTATTCCCATCCGCTGCCATTGACACACAGTTATAATCCATTGTTCTAAACCTCATGGTGGAACACCGCTCCAAGCATATCACAAAGCCGCCAATCAAGACATGCATGTACGTGTACGATATACAGAATGTCATGGCCGCTGGAAGAGAGCCAGTGTACGTAAATATTTGGACACCTGTCACCTGTGCAAATTAAAGGAGTGCGTAGCGCGTTTAATTAACACACATGTAGAGAGCACGAACGCATTTAAATTGCCGTGCCCACTGCGCGTGCACCGCGAGGGCAGTGTTGATCAGCTCAGATTGATGGGTTACCTTCAGCCAGGTCCCCAGACTAAGTGTTGATTACAACAACAATGCACGTTTCTCTTTTACCGATTATTTAACCCGTTAGTAAGCCTTAGTTAAAGCGGGAAAAGTGAAGGGCATATAAAAAATTGATTTCCAGTGGTGGATACAGGGGGGGGGAGGGGGGGGGGGGGTTCCAGGGGTTGGAACCCCCCCTCGAAACTGAATATGAATATAATTAATGTATAATCGGCGCACGTGAGCTATACTTTTCTATGGAGAGTTCAGCGTGCACTCCGTGAAGTTGCTAAATAGCTTATTCTTATTGCTTATTTCTTGTTTAGTACTATATTCTGTGAACTGCGAGATATGTAGTAGGCTGGTATTTATACGTAAATCTAAATGTATTCCAAAATGCTAACCCGCGGACGTAATAGAGCGATTCTTTCCGCAGTTATTTTGATTGGTGCGCTAGTATTAGTACCCATCAAAGTTGAATGCACCTTGCTGCATGCTTTTAGAGATGATGGTAAATTTTAACATAGCAAAGAAACTAAGCCGGAGCATGTAATTTTGTAAACGTACAATGGCGAATGCAAATCTGCGATATGATGAAGCACATGCAGCCCTTTAAAACCATGCACAATAGCCTGGAAGCCAGAACGTAACGGAGTGGCACGCATTTATTGGTTATGACATATTGCATCCGTTTTCCGTTTCTAATCCAGATTCACTATTTATACATGTACAATCCGGATTTATACATGTACAATTTATACATACATTTATACATGTACAATTTATACATGTACAATTCACTATTTATACATGTACAATCCGGATTTATACATGTACAATCCGGATTCACTATTTATACATGTACAATCTCAGTGTGGAATGTGTACAAAAAATGTTTTCGTGCACCAATGTCACACTGTTCACTGCTTGAAGTAGGTCTTCTGCCGAAATCAGTGTGATGGTAAATTTTAAGTGGCTCAACTGAATAGCAAAGAAAAGCGCGCATACATGTTCCAACACAGCCATTTAAATCCGTAAAACCAGAACGTAACCAGTGGCACACATTTGTTGGTGTTGATTGCCTTAGTGTCCAATAAAATCTGTGGAAAAATTAGAATGCGCACCGCAAAAATTTTCGCGCGCGAAGCGCGCGACCCTCCCCCTCATCAATAATTCATATAGAACCCCCCCTCGCCAAAATCCTGCATCCGCCCCTGATTTCCTACCAATTTCTGGCATATAAAGGAAACGAATATCGACTAATCGCGACTAAGAAAAACGGAATCGGTTATTTCCACTAAAGGAAATTCTGAAATCGGTTACCATGGTCGACCGAATAGGTAATCGCGAATAATCGATTAACCTGAAAACAATTACACACCCTAGCCGCGAATATAGTTATAACAATTGATATGTTACGGCCCGATTTAAAACCCGACCCGCTTTAAAAAGCCGGTTGACCGGCTTTAAAACTGGTCGACCGGGTTTAAAACCTATATGCAAAACTGACCCGCTGTAAAGCTGATCGAACGGATTCACTATTTATACATGTATATCTAAAAGTGAAATACGATTCATCCAACATAGAAATGGCCCAGGGAGCCGTGGGTGTGATGAACTATGCCCATGCAAGCAAGTTACCACTCCGGTTAACGTAACTACATTGTACAAGCTATATAGTATACAGGTTTATACATGTATACAGTCTCCTTGACTTGTAACTGACTATTTTGCCTCGTAGAACGCAACTGAAATATGCACGTGCAGCCGTAGTTATGAAATATAATGAGAATAATACAGCAGCATTGGTCACAAAATGGTTCCAAGGTGCCTGTTGTCTAGCTGCTTCTCTTAATGAGATGGAAGGCTCCACTTGCCAATTCTCCACTGCTAATGTTGACACCTGCATAGAAATATAAAGGATGATGAGTTTAAAAGTAACACAATTCAGCTCACTATCATACACCAATCGGTAAAGGCTCTGGTCTCCACCCACAATGTCAACAATAACACAAGGCAAGTGAGATAGGTCCAATCAATACGGGAATCCTAAGTGACACACTTTCACCAATCACAAATGATAGTGTGCTGTGTTGTTTGTTGTACCTTTCAGCAATCCTCTTGGCAGAAGGAAGGTACATTCTGTCAGCCTTGACTCTGATCTAAGTAAAAAAGAAAACACATTTGAACAATTAAATATATATATGCAAATTAGTTTGACACTTCCGGGATGTGGACAGTGCATCTTCCCGTAACCTTCCACTGAGATTCCCATTTGATCTGTCTATTCCCTCTTCAATTTCACCTGATTCGTCATTCTTTTCAAGTAGTTCACTTCGAATGTTTTGACTTTCCATCACACATATCAGCTGGCTGGGAGGCCTCAGCTCCATTTACTGTATCCTCTTCTGTTGGAGATATTTGCTCTGGAAGTGTCCAAATGAATCCCTTCATCTGCCAAGTCTTCCTCTAACACCATTGCACTTTGTTGTGTTGGAAAGAGGTAAGGCTTGAAAGAAGTAAGGCTTGAAACCGGTAGTTCCGGAGCTCCAGTTAACTAGTTAACCAGTGGTTAACCGATTGTGAGAATCAAATAACCGTCTCAACTGGTTCTATTTCGGCTAAATAACCGTTTCAACCAGTTGTTAGAAATTTAGAACAACCTCAACTGACCAGTTGGTATTTTATAGAGGAGTTACGCGTGCCTTATACATTTTGCAATAATGCTGGGCACAAGAAAACAATAAGCGGACGAGAGCAAACAACAGAGAGAAGAAGGCAGTGATCCATCTCATGTGGTACATATTTATAGCAACTTTATTATATAATTATAGCAACAGCTCCTCTATTCACCATAATGGTGAGTGCATGCACACTGTGTCGTACGTGGTGAGATCAGGGACAAGCTTATGAGTACGCCGTGGACCATATCATCTTACTTGCCATGTGGCAAGCTCAAGGTTGCGCTGGTTTAGCTTTTGGTCCATCGATAATAAATAATTGCATAAATAATTTTTAAACCGGAAATTACCGGTTGTTTTAAAATGAAAAACCTTAACCAACCAGTTATTTTTTAAACAATCACCTTAACCGACCAGTTTTTTTTAAATTTTAATAACCTGTTACAACTGTTTTTTTTTTCTAAACTAACTGGTTTCAAGCCTTAGAAAGAGGACAGTTCGGGCTCTTTGGCCAAATACCAGCTCATACAAGGTTATTGTGCACTGAGTATTCAAAACATCTAAACATAAGAACATATGGGTGGATACATGTGACATGTATAGCTAATACTTACAAACTATCCAAGGTAACCATTCACTCCAAGGTGGTGTCTTCAGCCAACTGGCACTAATTTCAGCAGCCATCTTTTTGTGAGGGTTTGATGTGCCTTTCAACTAGTCCTTGGCTTTGAGGGTGTCTAGGACGGCCACTAACTAACTGAATATTAGAATGCCACAACTTTAGCATCTCTAGTATCACCTCATTCACAAATTCTCTGCCATTGTCTGAATGTAGAATAATAGACAGTTGCCTACCAACATTACCTACCTGCTGTTATGCTGGACTGAACGACTAGAATATCCCGAGCTCCTAGACTAGGGATGTTCAAAATCTGGAAGCCACTCTTCTTTATGAAAAAGTCCTTGTCAGCCCATCGAGACGATGGGTCTTCTATGGCCGCCCTAATCTTCTCTCCAAAGTCTTTGTAATTATATAAAAGACGCCACTGGTTCTCCTTTTAGTGGAGGAAAACTTCTAGGAAAGAAAGTTGCCAAACTCCTTCGATGGCAAATTAAGGCCAAAAAAGAACCAACGACACGCTCGCACACAGAATTTCTAACGAGATTCTTTTCAACCACGTGTCTAAATTAATTGACCGGCTTTAAAGCGGGGTAACCGGCTATAAATCGGGTTAAAGCGGGTGAAAACTTTTAAATCGGGTCGTAACAGATATATAGGTACCTTTTTCACCATATTATTTCCTGAAATATTGTGGCGGAAGAGTTCACAATTCAGTACGGAGATACTATCGTTAAACACCAATCTTATATTTTCTTTCGATGTGGAAGGGGGTGGGGGGGGTGGGGGGGGGGGGGGGGGAGGGCTACTTATATAGTGGCTAAATCACAACACGAACCACTTTGCATTCATTTTGAAATCATGTTCAATCTCACAAAGAGATTTTACAGAGGTTTATAAAATCCTCTATAAAATCAAAACTTGATTCGACCCGTTTTCTCCTGTGATATTTATGCCACTAAAAATGGCATTTATCCAGCCAGTTCTGGTAATTGGCTCCATCATTTTTTTTTTTCTGGTCTATAACACATGCTGTGGAGCAAGGCTATGATAGCTAGTTACATCCTTATACCAGTTTGTCAATGTAAGGGAAATAGAATTCACCACTCCTCTCTCGCCCTACATCATGATAGGGCAGTTTATGCATTGGTATATCACGATATACATGTAGACTATATTGCCGATTATTGGCAAAATACCATATCGTGGCAGCACGGATTGTAGGCCTAGTTCGTGGATTGCAAATGTTTCGTGAGAAAAATCACACAAACAGTGATCATTTGCCGCATCACAGAATACGCGTATGCTTGACCCTAACTTCACGTGTGATCGTTCTCAACCTTAAAAATGTCCCAGAGCAATACTTGATGCTGTACGCTGAGCAAGTGATAGGACATAAAACCTGTTCAATGATAAAAATAACACAATCAAACTACACAGGCTGCATTAGTTGATAGTTCTCAACAGTTGTATTTATAAATAGTATGTAATAATGGAGAAAACAAGCCTCTCGACATCTTAATTTGGCAGCAAATTGCCATTCAGAGGGGCAATGCACCATCCCTACAGGGATGCATGCCTCATATGTTGTTAGTTAATTTGCATTTATAATAACTGCTACAACTAATAAATGTATAAAAATTTACCCGCTTATAAATGACGTCCATGCATCTGTAGCTACACTACTAAGGAAAGTAAAAGGAAACTGCCATTCAGTTCAATTTGGAACTGGACTTCTAACCTACAATATATCAAGTGAAAAGCAATAGCCTTAGTGTATATATTCCTTTATATTGCCCTAAAATTATATATTAGATGAAGTGTATGGAGTGTTGACATGTGCAAATGCAGATCAGAAGCAAGCCTCACTTTGATTTTAAAAAAGGCTACAAAACAGCCAATTGTATATGGTCATGCACAGTAGCTAACAGCGCACCAATTGTTTTGTTACATGTATGTATGGAATTGTTTTCCTTTTTTCGTCTTATTCCAGTTGAGGTCAACAGCAATAGGATGTTCTATGTATAATAAATCAACGTGCCTGCAAGTGTTATATCAAACCCAGAACTGTGGTGTGTCATGTAATGATAGCTCTATTGCCATTGAGGCAGACGTGGACCTAGAGGCCAATGAGAACACTGCTCAGCTCATCAAGAATGGCCTTACATTACTTGGAGCCTCTCAAACATGTGTATCATACTTGATACCATTCATGTGTCTGTACCTGTTCCCTCTGTGTGGTGCCAATGCAACAGTTAGCAGAGAGCAATGCTTGTTCATTAGTACAGATGTGTGCAAAAATGAGTGGCAGATGGCACTGAGCATCCCTACTATAAAGGACCAAATTCCAAACTGTGAAAGCCTACCCACCACAACAGAAGATGGTCTGTTATTCAATTACATTTCACCATGTGATCTAATTAATTGTAAAAAATTTGTTTAGATGTGATCCTTTCATTTGACAACTCTTCAATAACGAAGTCATCTGATCCAGTGCTGGTAAACTGCAGTGACCAGTTCACCTTGATCAATGGAACATGTCAACCACTTTGTGCCAAAGTGAAATTGTTTTCAAGCAAAAACTCTGAAATTGATTTTGTGGTTGAAATCATGGCATCAATTTCATGCCTTATATGTGGAAGTCTTTTGATTATAGCTTCCTATGTATGGCGGAAGAAAATGTAAATTATTGCCAATTGTTGGGTTTTTTTTTTTCATGATAACTTCCTTTAGGTTTGTATTCCCTGCAATAATTATTCCATACATGACAGTACCCATTATGATATTTGGTAAGTAAGCAAGTGATATGTAATTAGCAATTTGTAAGCTGAAAATTGTATCTCGTCATCACAGCAACATTTGTTTTCATTTCGTCATTTTTTGATCGAAAGACATTATTTTGCAGCAGTCAAAATCTCATTGAGGCTAAAGAGGACTCAACTAAGTATTGTTCATTGATAGGTAAAACTGAGAAAGTTGTACAGTTGAGAGTTCACAAGATTTATGAGTGCATGTGTGTGTATGCATTTATCTTAGGGTGAGTTAACCAAAACAAATTCTGCTATAATGAAACCAGAACCTAGATGACCCTGATCAGTTTATGATATGAGTCCATACTAGATACATTCTCACAGGCTTAGGAAGTGGGAATGGCTTTTAAGGCGGCGATGCAGAGGAATATCTACATGTACATGGCACTGTGTAGATAATACATGCATAGGTTACAGAATCACAATGATGGTGTACTATTAATAATCATGATTACTTCAAAAAGGTTGTCTAGTACGCTCCTTCCCTCTTTTCATTTAGGCTATTGTAGACATAAATTGTCCTAGTAGGAAGAATGATCTTTGAGGTACTTTTAAAGAATGTCAATGATGGGTGTTCACATGCACAAACACATACTCATACATAGAAACATGTACATATATGCACATACCACCACGACCACCCTGCCCCCAAAGGGTTGTACTTGAATTCCTTAGGATAGTAGTGCAAGTTTTATTTTGAATTGCAAATTTAAACCCTTACAGGAGTTGTCTACACCTACTCAATTATTCAGCTTGGTATTTTCTGGTTATGCCACGTGAGTGCAATATTTGTGAAAATACAGTTTCCTTTCTATTCCCGAGGTCTAGATAAAAGCAAAACAATCCATCTCACAGTAGTACTCTTAGCTGTGTTGCTGCCTTGCATTCCTGTAACTGCTGCATTTTCAACTGGAGGATATTTGACTGCCATTTACCCACTACTTATGTGCTATATAAAGAATCCAGATGCTGCATACTTCTCATTTGCATTTATGTTAAGTGTGATTGCTGCTATTGGTGTCCCATTGCTGATCATCACCTTCATGACTACTGTCAAGGTACTTTTGCATCCAGTAAGGTATTGCATCATTGTTCTTCTTTTTCAGCTTCATTTCAAGTGGAAGAAAAATTCTAATACATCATTGATGCCAACAACTGAAACAAAGATATTAATTTTGCTCTGCTATTTTGTACTTCTTGCCACAATGATTACAGCAGCCACCACTATCACTGCACAAAATAGTGATAAACTTATTGCAGGGTTTGAGAACTATTTTGCATGTGAGGCAGCAGGTACAAGCCCCAAATGTGACAGCATAAAAGAAGCATTGGAACCTCTGGCAGCTGCTGAGATATGGATTACTGTACATATACTTTTCGGAATTTTCCCAGCTGTGCATCTTCTATATGTTGTGAACTTTGCAAGACTACAGCAGCTATGCCTCTCTTGGGTCAGAGAAAAGATTTCTATACCCTTGTCTACTGATATCAAAAAATGTGCGCAAAATGACTGGAATTCAAAAGCTGAAGTAGCAGTATAAATGCACAATGCCATGCAAGTAATAAAATAACATTTTCTATCAGAAAGTTAGATTTGAAGGTGGAATGATATACTTTTGTGTGCTAAATACGAAGTGTTTTATTTTTTTTTAAATCTTGTTTTCTTGATTTTTGCACCTTCCACTTCAATATACTCGCAGATAATTTTTTCAATCAATAGTTTCACTATTTTTTGTTTTTAGGATGGTTACAAAATCATTGCACGTAGTTCTGGGTTGGGGACCATACTAAAGTTTGACTCAAGACACATTGTCAATTTGTCATTGCCTAGCAACATCATGCTAAAGTTACATGACCTTATTTATCAGGCTTATGTAATGACTTCACTTCGCAGCTGCTAGGTCCAAAACAAAAATGTGTGCAGTAGTAGTGTCACAGTAGATTTTCGAAGCCTGTTGTTCTCCTACTATTCGTTCATGAACTTCATCACCGATACCAGAATGTACGCAATTTAGGAGTTTACAGCCCAATACATTGAGCACATATACTAATAGTCACTCAGCAGTTTAATTTTAAAGCTGGCCCTCTCTGAAACCGTTCCTATCCCGAGTTATGCTTCCCTGAGAAGAAGTAAAACAGATGCGAAAATGGGACTGCATGGGTACAAGACACGTACGGCAGGGATGATCTCTTGAAGCGGCAGTGCCGCACGGTCCGTTGCCTGAAAAAGACAAGAACCGAATCTTACCGCCCAGTGCCGGATTAACCATTTAATGGGCCTGGCGCAGGGTAAATCTTGTGGGCCCCTGCAGCCCTGCCTCGTATAAATGCAAGCGGGGAGGGGTAGGGGGGGGGGGGTTCCAGGGCCGGCGTTAGATATTTGGCGGCCCTAGGCAAAAAGGTCTTGGCGGCCCCTCCATCCTCGCTCGAGGGTGCATTTTCCGGGTTTGGACATCACTCCTTCCGATATCATTCGGTTTCCACCACGCGTAGCTGGTTTGTTTCGAACACAGCGCGCACATGCATGTAATCATCTTTTTAATGAAGATACACATGCAAAAGAATTACTTTATGCATGAAAGCGATTTTTCTAGTACTAGCTACAACGGATGAAAACGAATCAACTGATCAATGTACTAAATTTTAGTACTGCATAGCAGGGACGGTGCTGTTTTTGTGACTTTAAAAGTGCAAAAGTTGTCAATAAAATGCGCACCGTACATACTGTGGCGAGGTGGTACATTTTTATATGGGTGTTCCGTTGGGCCGATCGATTCGCCGGGCCTTTAACACACGCGCATGAGCACGCTGCTTTACTGTTGCACTTATTAACTAATTAAATTCATTCATTGTGGGCGTGTACATATGTGGATTAATGGGCCCCTATCGTCGGTGGGCCTGGCGCTTTTGCGCCAGCTGCGCCCCGGTTAACCTGGCGCTGATACCGCCTCATTTGCAACAAGGTAGCTCGTAGTCCAGTCTCTTTAATGAGATTCATGATCGCATAGTGAATTAATCATTTGGTGTGGGCGTTAATTACGTTTTAGTCATGACCGGTCCTGACTTAGTCTGGGGACCAGACTGATGGCTGACCTATCAGTCCGGGAACAATTGCGCTGATTATTTGTTCTCACTGCAGGATTTCTGCAGTAAGCATGAAGTCCATAGGCGGCGGAAGGTGAATAAACCTGGGGGGACGGAAAAGTAAAACTGGGTGGGGGGGGGGGGGGGTGGGGGTGGGGTGCAGGGGATCCCCACATTCACTACTGGACGGCTCTTCTACTACGGCGTTTCCACCTGGCACACTCGTCTACTAGCGGCCGAGGCACCTCCCTCGCGCCAGCAAGGGGGTGTGGGGGAGCGCTGTAAGCTCCCCAAAGGCAATCGGGGTCTGGGGCAGAGCTTTCACACTTTACGCTTCAAATTCCGCTAAAAATTAGTCGGCTGCCGTGCGAATACATGTACATGTACCCCCACCGAAAAAAATGGCCCGTGTTTAAACGAGCGTATCTTCTTCGTACTCGTTAACGCTTCCATCAAGTTCCATGTACCTGTTTAAACATTTTAGGAAAGAACTGGTACTCCAACAGGATTTTAAAGTGATAGCACGCAGCTGAGTTCAGAATTACGTATACGTCGATACGCTCGTTTAAACACGGGCCGTTATTTCGGAGGGGGCGGAGTGGGGGGG
>OX442433.1:5699529-5719814 GCA_949361645.1 Spongilla lacustris | reverse complement strand
CTTTTTCTAGGCGTTTAATCGCCAGGTTTCACGTAGTAACAGGACAGGTGGACAGAGAAAGCAGTTGGCAAACGTCGGTGCATTTTGTTAGTCATTAAAACATTTTGGACTTCGGCTACACAGATTAATACGGGAGGATCCTCGTAAGACGTCGTGTGAACATTTCATGTTTTTGGCTAAACCTCCAGATCATCTTGTGTGAAAACGATAAGGGATAGTAAGCAGAGTTTGTTCTTTGAGTTTTTGTCGTCAATACGTTACTACTCGATTTAGTGTGTGAGTTGTGAACATCGGAATAAATTGCTTTTTAACGCCGATTCATTACGTGTCCTGCGGAGCTTAAGCACTCGACGCCTACTGACGTGTGCGTTTGCTCAACTATGTGATGGGCGCTTTTGGCACTGTTACAGGAGCCAAAGTCAACGGCTGTAAGTGCAAGTTAAAGAAAAATAAGCTTACTGTTCCTTATAATGTTACCATTCTGTGTACATGCAATGGTATGCACAATTCACAAGCGGCATTACCTCTTTGTTCGCCTAGATTGTTCAGTGCAAGTATGTGTATGTCATAGTTAACAGCTCTCACAACATTTAGCAGCAGCTGAACCAGGACACTGGCTTTACTGAGGTGTGTGCACTCCAGTGGTGTCATAGCAGCAGGGACGAAATGAACCTCTCATTCAGTCAGACAGCGAGTGCACACAAGTCTTTCATATGGCAACCTCAACACACTGAGGCAAATTGGACAGTTCAGCTGACTAATGGCAGAGAGTAGCTGTGTATTGGCCAATGGTGGTTGAATGGATTTTTTAAATGGTGCTATGGTCATGATGTGCTCTACAACTTGGGCTGGAGTGTTGCCAGATATCTCAGCTAGGGGCCATTGTGCCTTTGGAGGTATACCCTTACATGCAAGGGGATTTCCCTTCCTGTACCAGTACCATGCAGTCATAATAAGGTTTCAGACCACATTTATAAGGTTTCTTGTGTAAGGCAGTTGCACAACATTGGTGGGTGGATCTGATGGCTGTTGCAATATGAGCACTGCATACATGCAGAGGTATAGTTTTTTTTTTTTTTAGCTGCAGGCCTGCAGCTGGTTTTGCGCACCCACACACTCTACGCAACTCATCCAATTAGCACATGTGTACTGCAGGCTCCATAGATATATGATCCTGTGGTGTGCGGTTCGATTATTCATATTTACAGCGTAGCGGTCGAGTAGGAATTAGGACCCGTTACAGACCGTGTAGTAACTTATTTTATGCATAGAAATACTCACCACAGCCGGCTTGCTTCGTGCAAAGTTTTTATCTGGAGGATTGGGAGTACCACCGCTTAGAAAACCTGCTATTTTCAACCCCTCGTTAAGTCCCTTTATGCGCGCAAGCTGTAGCATCTTGTAACAAGCTGTTTTCAATTGCGCCTATATTTACGTAGTATTTCGAATATGTGTGCGACACCATTCATGTAATGGTTTTTATTTTGCTTCCATGATTTTTGCATAAAATACCTCCAAAGTTGAAGGTTTCATAATGAGGTTTGTGTACGCCATTTTTAATATATACCGTAATTCAGTTCACACAATCTAATTGTAAAACCTAATGGCACGTACGTAACAGCCGTGGCGGAGGTCGAAATGCGCATGAAATGTTGCTCATTTTCAATAAATGTATTATAGTATCGATATTATATATAATTATGTAAAATTATATAATTATAATTATATCTATGATGGCATGCATATGCGATTGGTTAAAACACAGAAATCAGCGGCGGATCTAGGATTTGGGGGGGGGGGGGGGGGAGGGGGGGCACAGGTGAGGGCGTGGCAAGGGGTGGGGACGGAGCCGCCCAGGGGAGGGTGCGGGAAGGGAGCACCCCTCCCGCCTAGCTAGGGGGTATGGGGGAGTGCTGTAAGCTCCCCCATCGGGGTCTGGGGCGGAGCCCCAGAAGCCAAGCTTTTGCGTTGAAAACCAAAAGTACTCAAAAACTGCACTAAAAACAGATTGAGGCTGGGGAGCCACAGATCAAGAGCTCAGCCTATTATGTATACATGTATATGTCCATAGCGCCGATAAATCGCCGATAATGTTCCAAACGTATATATGTTAGTAGTACTGAACTCATTGAGCCGTTCATTCGTTTAGAGAATACATGCACTTGGGCGGTGGAACTCCAGAAACTCTGCAACTTTGTTATGAAATCCCTTCGAAAAAATAATGCATCATATCGGTAAAAATTAACTTTGAATTGTGCTATGCATTTGCTATAATAAAAGATCCAATTCATCTTTCGAGAATGCCCTTTAAATTGCCGCAAATGCGACTCTATTATGTTCTCTACAATTACAGAGGTGTATACGGTCGACCGTCATAAAAAGCCAAGGCTCCAAGCTATGATCCTTGCTGCAAGCTTTTAGAGACAGCAAAACGGCATGCAGGCTGTACATTGCAACGTACTATCAAATAGCATCACAGGCACATTAGACCAATTATCTACTTGGATCTTTAGAGTTGCTGGAGCATGCAGGTTGTTAGCGCTTTGATCTATATGAGTGGTATATTTTAATTAAAGCAGCTTTAGCTAATGGGATACGTTTCAGCAGAGTGAAATGAGGCAGCATTTATTAAGAGGCCTTGAAGAACAAGTTCTCTCCCGGGCCATGTTTCCAAATGGAGAAAAATGAAGATAAGAACTTATAGACTTGGTATTAACTGCATTTAGTACTGAACAGTAATTGAAAGGAGAATGATTGAGTGTTCAGGATGCAAGGAGCTATAGTGGTTCTAATCGGTCTGCTGATGAGTTAGATTGCATGTGGTTTTGTGCATCATGCAAAGGATGAAACTGAATGTGAATACTACTGACCTCAAGAGCATAATATTAATTGTGATACCTCTCCTTCCTGTCCTTGATATACACATGAATGTGTATTGATGGCAATATATATAGCCAGGGCACATCAATCCAGCGCGGAAGAGTAAACTGTTCTGCATGGGACACATATCCGTACATGCATGGGTCTAATTGGGAGTAATTTGTCCCAGGACATTTTACTACGGAGTAATATGTCCTAGGACATATTACTACGGAGTAATTTGTTCTAATTTGTCCTGGGACATATTACTACGGAGTAATTTGTTCTAATTTGTCCTAGGACATATTACTACGGAGTAATTTGTTCTAATTTGTCCTAGGACATATTACTGCGGAGTAATTTGTTCTAATTTGTCCTAGGACATATTACTACGGAGTAATTTGTTCTAATTTGTCATAGGACATATTACTAGTAAATTGTTCGAGAAGGGAGATGGGTAGGGGCAGTTTACTCCGAAGCAACTTGTTTTAGGGGGACAGGTTCCTCTGGAGTAAAGTGTCCTACATGTAGGACAACTTAGTCCGGAGTAAATGGTCCGGGCGGACACTTCGCGGTCAGTTTCCTCCGTGACAGCTAGTAGATATTCAATGAATTTGACCCTGCATACATGAGTTATAAACTATCTATGACTCCAGCGAATGTTTCCAACCAGTGGGTGTGGTTTTACGTGACGTGACGTGATTAAATTCCTTCACACCTTTCTGTGGAAACTATCTATGGTAATAATCACACATATTTCATACTTGAGGCTGCGTTGTTGTAGCGGCGACACAAGAAACAACACATAGAGTGGTCAATTCTATTTCCCTTAATTATGTTACCAAAGCTATCCTAGCCTCGACTACATTTTCAGAAAGGCACGGCATGAGTTATATACATCTTAATCTGATACAATGTAGGAGTAACTTAACAGAACGGCGTAAGTGCATTTTTTAGTGGCATAGCATCACAGGAAAAAACGGGTCAAATCAAGTGATAATTTTAGAGCGGCTTTTAAAATTTCTTTCACTTCTAAGCTGGGAACAAGGCACAACGAGAATGTTGACGATTTTAGATGCACTGACTGTTACTCAACCGATTCCAATTCATGTAACTGATAATTAGCAAATCTCAGTTTCATCCGCTTGGAGTATTAGCTGCATGGATTATACGCTCACCATGCATACGCTTGCATGAAATATATTCATAAAAACGAGATCAGCGCATTACAATATCAATGCATGTGTAATGTGTTGTATGCAACTTTTAAATCGCGCACCTGGCTTTGGGAGGGAGGCGTATACAGGTAGAACACCGTTGGCAGAGATAGCAGCACCCAGACAACAGCAACTGTACAACACTTAACTGCAGCGTTGATGAATCGTCCACCGGTCATTTTCTGAAATGTAGTCTTGCGTATAACCACACCCTTGCGTGTATACGCAAGGGTGTTTACTACGCCAGCGGACTACATGCAGAGCAACAAACAAAACATTATGTAATTGTAAGTAACACAAGTTGGATATAGATGCGCAGACCTGTGTAAAGTCATCTTCATGCATGTAGTATAAACACGTTTATGTGCGGTCAAAAACGAAAGAAATGCTTTGTTGTGGTGGATGAATCATGAGTCATACGTCCCTACCATAGCTAAACCAGCAAGCAAGTACTTGTGCATATTTGCTTAGGTACTTTCCTTAAGAAGAAAAGGTTGCTCCCGTGGGGGCGTGTCATCTTGCATGAAAGGTGCATTGGCAAATGTATATTTCTAAGGCAAAGTTCAAACTGAACTGGTTTAACTGTAACAGTAAATCACTTTCATTGATATACCTAAATGTATGCTTATTCTCTGCTCATTTCTAAATTTTATTTCTGTATATTTTTGTTTACGTCCGTACACGTTTGTTTCGCGATATGACTAAAGATTAATCGCGATACATCGCCTTTCGCGATATATCGCGGCAACACTGGTCTTGAATGCCAACGTAGAAAGTGCCAAACGATACACAATGTATTACGAGAGGCTAAGGACACTGCAGGACGCGTACGTGTTCTTTATAATGCACATCTCGTGTCCAGACCTTAAAAGGACATAGTAGATAATATATGCTTTTCGACCACAAATGGAACAGCTGGGTGGCCGCTATTTCGAGACCATACCGGTATGTAGGCCTATCTCGTGTGTGGAAAACCGATATAAAGCCCCTCAAATTGCCAAGCTGATAGACATTTCCCCTCACGCGTACCTAGAGGTAGTTATGAGCAGCTCCAGAAGGAATCAGAACCTACGTTAGTAGTAGGCTTCATATAGGATTTGACCCCATAGATTTATGTATTTCACTACATGTATAAATCCAATTTCACCACATGTTCATGCTTTGCCTGTACTTTATCAGTGGATGTAATGTTATATGAAGTTTACTGTTCTAACCCTTCTCTTATGACTTTCTGTAATGCTTAATATGTGTGTACAGCACCGTGTGTACATGTATGTATGTGTGTGTATGTGTGTGGTGTGTGTGTGTGTGTGTGTGTGTGTGTGTGTGTGTGTGTGTGTGTGTGTGTGTGTGTGTGTGTGTGTGTGTGTGTGTGTGTGTGTGTGTGTGTGTGTGTGTGTGTGTGTGTGTGTGTGTGTGTGTGTGTGTGTGTGTGTGTGTGTGTGTGTTGTTGTTGCGCATGTGCAAATCTGACCCAAATTGCCCTGGCATATTGCCTCATGCCAGGATGAGAGTACTTATGGTGTTGCAAACATCCTGGCACTTGGTGCTTTACTTTACTATCAAGGTTGTCCCATCCAACTGCAATTGAATTTAACCTTGATAGTAAAGTAAAGCACCAAGTGCTGCTACTTTGCCCCTGGTGGCAAATCCAGTCTTCACTATAATAGTGTTTCACACAATTAAGGAGAATTAAAGTCATTTACGTGTAATGTCAAACTTGTGCTAAATGTTCTATTCAATGAGATGCTTATGCAAGGATATAAAAAATAGTTAATCTCAAAATAAATTCTCAACATGTACATAATTAAGCTAGTAATAATTTCAACTTATTTAATATTATAAAATTCTTCATAATACAAATGACTGGGCTTTTGAGGAGGCAGAAGTTGCCCGACATTTATTTTTCATGATTGGACACTTCCACTGTTTTGTGTCAAGGTAATAATCTGTATTCTGTATGTGATATAATTATATATGCTGCAGAATCAACAAACTGACCAAAGTGTTCAGAGCTTGGTTGGCAATGCATTCCACTAGCAGTGGAAACATATGGAGCCTGGGGTGAAGAGCCATGTACTTGTACTGTAATGCTCTCTCTTGCATAGCCATGCACGAAGCCATACAGCAAATTCCAAGTTTTGGGGGATCTATATGGCAGACTGAGCCTTGTACTTGTGCAAGAGCAAATGCCAGGGTCATCCTTGCAAGATCCTTGCAGGTGGCAGACATACAGGTCGAATATTGATATGTTAATTCATTCTGTGTGTATTTGTAATATGTACATGAATACTTTTATTATTTATTTCATTATCGAGAGTTACGGCAGTAACTCACATATAGGATTTGTGCCGTATCATGAATATCATTAAAAAACGCGTCCCGCGTATAACTCACGAACCGAGAAACGGATGTGTAGCTCTTTATTGCTATCGATCCACAATAGAAAGACGATCATTTTCATGTTTTGTGCCAGACCGTTTACTTTAAGAGAACAAAAAAGCTCGTGGTTCTCGTTCCCAGACCGTAATTTGTCCATAGTCGTCGTCGTCGTCGTCGTCGTCGTCGTCGTCGTCGTCTTTATGGGTGAGTATAACTCGAAATAGGAAAAGTTTTAAAGAGCGCCAGTTACACCAAAAATCGTAGAAAAATCTGACAATACATCTTCCGGTATCAGATATATAAATAAAGCATGTAACCAATATACGTAATTTGCAGCTGTTCTCGCGCGCCAAGATATAAGTACGTAATCGCTATATTAAAACAAAACCGTTTCCATGATAATGTTGCAGAATTGTATGATTCATTGGCATGGAACAGGTGGGAATTTCATTTGTGTTTTTAGTTTTGCTCACCACTTTTAGCTAGCGAAGTTGATTTTGTCAAAATGCCTTTACGGCTACGAAAGAGGAAAGCTAAGCGATGAGAGGAATACTTCCTAAATCGAGACTATGAGTTAGAGTCCTCCCGAGTTCGGTACGATGCTGATGCTGAACAAAGGCGGGCGTCTGCTCGTGATATGTACAGAGCAAATCTGGAGTCGAACCAAGCTTCTAAGAGGTGGCAACAGGAAAAGAATTCTGTTGCGTCTAAGAAGCGACGTTATGAACTGAACTCAGACGAGAAACGAGCTTCTAAGAGGGAAAGCTTGGCGCGTGAGTATCGAACTAATGGAACAGCTGCAAATGTAACATAACTGTAAACATTGTGTTGCTATAGGCAATAAACATGGGAATTACAACGGCTGAATTTTATCGTACAATCGTATTTACTTCTACATTGTACTACATGTACACCTATATACTAGTAGTCACTTATTAAAAAAAATGAATGAAACAAGATATAAAAAACATTCTCTCTGAGAAAGTTAGTGGTATATAGGATTTGAAGGCAATGGTGGTGTAAAAAGAAAGGGAACAAGGGATTCAGTGGATATACAATGATTATTCCTATATTTAGCACTGTATAGAACGTCATTATTTAGCACTGTATAGAACGTCATTACACTGAATGTAGGAATAATCATTGTATCTCCACTGAATCCCTTGTTCCCTTTCTTTTTACACCACCATTGCCTTCAAATCCTATATACCACTAACTTTCTCAGAGAGAATGTTTTTTATATCTTGTATATATTTTCACGATGTATATTGTTAAAAAGTTTGCAAGTTTAATAATGGTAAGCACATATTTATGATGTAATATCATAATATATTTTTATGATGTAATAACCTAATATATAGTTAGAAATTACAGCAGAATTTTTACAGACTGCCTACACTATTTAGCAAATACACATGGATACATTATATAAACTACATGCTACTTGTGGTACCCAATACGGAGGCAGCATTGCTGTGCTGGCCTGGAGTGCAATGGACACTCTCTGGAGAAGGAATGAGAGGGACTGGTTGTCATATGTGATGCTCTTCTGATAATTAAATAAATAAAAACATATTTTATATTTATGAAATACATGCACAATCTCACAGCATGCACTCTATAATGGAAATGGAGTGGTATGCTTCCTGAAACACCATTGACACACACACACACACACACACATAATAATGGTGGATGGGGGGGGGGGGGGGGGGGGGGGGGAGATGTTGGAAGCGTTGCCAATTCTTAGCCCCAATTAATCAGACTCGAGGAGACCACGTCATTGCCTAGGCCTACTGTTGCTGCCGCCATAGATTATGGAATTACGGTCACCTAGCTGCACATGTATTTATAGGCCTAGTGGCCCGCCTATATACATGTACGTCCCATGCATCCATAGTGAGGAATTACATCCATCGTTTTCTGTGGCTCTCTCGGTAACTAAGCAGAGTTGCTTAGCTATAGCTTGACACTTTCGAGTGTATGCAATCAGTACCTGTACACTGGCCGCGCCTAGCTCGGGCCACACGGTACGTACAATGTACGTGACTCGTGAGCCAGCGTATCGCCGTGGATATTGTTCCACAGACGGGTCCATCTGATTCTGACAGTCTACATTATACTCCTTCAGCTTTCAGAAACCTGCCCTTCCTTCGATTTGAGTTAATTGGCTCACTCCTATATCGCCAATGGCAAATGGCGGCTTCGCCATAACGAGACTGTAATACCGGTTTTTAAGCAAGTCAAACCTGTTGTAGTCGCGGCAGTAACGCTAATCTGCCTTATCTTGAATCTAGTTAATCACAAATATAAAATAAAGCACCAAGTGTGCATCATTCTCTTAGAAAGTGGTCATCATCCTTATTTAAGAATGGCCATCCTTAAATAAGGATTTCGGGAGATTAAATTTAAACATTAAAACCTGCAGCTTTGGCCATGGAGCACTCCCCTTTGTTTCTAACCTTACCAAAGCGGCTATACCTCTTCGCTAGCTCTTCGTGGTAGCCCGCGTGATACTGGACCTTATGTTTGGTTCTGAAATAAACCGCTTTCAGCTTGTTCGCTTCGTCCACCTTCACTCATAACAACGATAACCACAATAATGTAAATAATTGTAATGTTATTCATCCGAAAATGGTTGACTTTTAGGACCCAACCTTTCGAGGCAAACTTTTTTGCGACAAATTAAACGAAAATTGACATAAAACGAGCGTTTCAGATAGACATATCTGTTTTCAATCTATGCATGTGAAATTACGGTAGCATAAACACAACGCGATACGAGACTGACAAACAGCTAAGCGCGTCTCCCCCTAAAACAGCACATTTGCAGCCGCGGACGGCGGACCTCAAACTGTTTACCGCATTCAACATTTGGCCCGACCAAGTGATGTAGTTATGTGCGTGGTAGTTATATGCCAACGTTCAGCCTCATCCGTTTCCGAAAGGAGGAGAAATGAGCTAAAATTACTTTTGCCGAACGAGCGGCACACATTTCCGAAAATATAAACCAAGAAGTCACGTGACAAGTTTCAATTTCAAACTCTTGTTGACAACTAGTTTGCCAACCAAACTGCATTATTAGAATTTCGTTACTTCATACCATTATTGCTAAAACCAATTCCAAACATTGAAGAGCAGGAACAAAAATTTTAATGTCATGTACTATGGTTTCCACTGTACGTCCGCATGTAAACTCGTTCAATCCTACATGGAAAGAATAACCCGGCCGTCAATCCGGTAAGATGTCCCATGATAGTATTCAAATAGAAACATGCCGTTTCAGGTACAATACAAACAAGACGTAGCCATGCAGTGCAACTGCTTGCCTTGAAACCGTGTATCATACACTACAAAAATATATATTGACTCATGCCACCAGTGGCAATAGAGACAACTGGAGTTTTTGGACCAAGGACAATTAACTGAGCTCCTGTAAGAGTTGGGCCATAGGTTGAGGCAAGTGTCTGGTGAAGCTAACTCATTTGCATACCTTACCCATGCATGCATGCGTGCGCAGAAGCTGTCAGTTGCCCGCGTCCAACGGGGCAATGCAGCTTCCGTGTTGGGGACAATGAATGTGGCCCGCGGACAGTGAAGACGAAGGGTTTTATCTATAAGTAATTTTGTTGTATTATTTTATTGTAATGTATCATGTTTAAAAAATATGTATATTATGATATGATATTATTGTATATTCTTATTTTTATAATACTGATATGCAATTTAAACACACATCATGCACAATGTCAAACACATACTCTAGATAGAATGGCCCTGGAGTTGGCTCTTGTCAGGGTCAAGTTCAATCTGCCGTAGATTAGTTAAGGACTCAGTCTAGTGGCTAGTGTTATGGACCCGCTTCGCCACCGCGTAGCTCGCGCACACCAACGAGACAATTAACTGCAAATCTCAGTATATCTTTTAAGATGACATGCACGCACATTGCATGTAATCTATACGCAAGACAAAACAAGTACTGCCTATCCACTCTCCCCCCTTAACAAATGTTTTCTCTTTTATATCCTGCTGCTCCTCACAAGTGCCACAGATAAAGGATTCACTGTCACCCTTTCATTGTATGGGCCCCTTTCGTCCATCTGCCCTCCTTGCACTCAGCATCCTGGCACCTATATATATTCATAGGGTCACACTCTTTAGACTCTTCCTGGTCAGCTTTGCTCCATGACACTAGTCTTCCGGCAAGTCTGGGGAGACTATATGTTGAGCTTCTGGTCCCCAACTTCCATAGGACTCTACCACCAGGAGGATGCAAACCCAACCTAACTCTCCACATTTTGCATCGTTACTGTGGTGCTTCCTCTGTTCTGCCTGCATTGCTGCTGAGCTTATGGTATCATGCACACACACTACATGTCAGTGCTTGGGAGGTTTCGGAATTAAGCGGGGATGTGACACTAATATCAATTGCAGCAGGCTTGCCCAACTCCCAGTTAGGGATGAGGACATCGGCAGGACGCGTTTGTCGAGCTTCACGGCCCAGACTGCTTCCAGCTTCAAGCTGCGCACCCAAGCATGCACGTTGACAGAACACGAAAAGGGTGTCTCAGATTCTGTTGTGGTGGGAAACCACATTTTACATGACACAGCATGGTGACCAAAGTGATCCAAAGAATGGGACATGCATTGGGGACAAAGCTGACCTTGACTTACAGGAAGGCCTAACCACCACTTATGGCAACTTGAAACTCAGAGGGATCAAGATGAAGGTTGAGCCTTGGGGAAGGTGTGATAGATAGCCAAGCTGATAAGTGAGGCGAGGAAATTGAAAGCAAACGAGCCCTATCCGCCAGTGAAGCATTAAAAAAAAACTTGATAAATTGCTGGTCCTCCAATTTAGCAGATAACAATTTTTGAGTTAGTTTAGAAGTAGGGACGGAGGTAATGGGAGCTCATCGATGGTAGATACAGATGCATCATGCAAAAGATGTTTATTATTATATCATTATGTCCATTATAGATCGATCTAGAGACGTTGCACAAGACCCACTTGACATATCTCAGTAAGGGGTATGGCTTCGGCCCCTCCCACTTTAGGACCGTGACTTTGTACCCTTATGGTTTATTATTCCATCACACAGTGCTTCATGCACAACACTAATAAGCCAACTTTCCAATGCAAATCCATGACAGGGACATCCCACAAGACCCACTTGACATATCTGAGCAACAGGTATGGCATTGGCCCCTCCCACTTTAGGATCGTGACTTTTTCCCTCT
Organism: Spongilla lacustris; assembly: GCA_949361645.1. Lineage (NCBI taxonomy): Eukaryota > Metazoa > Porifera > Demospongiae > Spongillida > Spongillidae > Spongilla > Spongilla lacustris. The sequence continues at coordinate 5,708,115 of OX442433.1, read as the reverse complement.
ATGTCTTATTATTCCATCATGCACAACACTAATAAGCCAACTTGCCAATGTAAATCCATGACAGGGACATCACACAAGACATATTGTCCCTCTATGGCTTATTATTCCATCATGCACAACACTAATAAGCCAACTTGCCAATGTAAATCCATGACAGGGACATCACACAAGACATATTGTCCCTCTATGGCTTATTATTCCATCATGCACAACACTAATAAGCCAACTTGCCAATGTAAATCCATGACAGGGACATCACACAAGACATATTGTCCCTCTATGGCTTATTATTCCATCATGCACAACACTGAGACCTTTTCAAACTTTACGAAATACGTGTCCCGTTGTCGACGTAGTTTTAGATCATCGATTTACGGACCCATGCACTTACGCGATTTATCCAAGTACCTCCGAGGGCACAGTTGCAGGCGGTGCCGCCCCGGGGCCGGGAGGGTGCGAGAGGGGGACACCCCAGCTAGGGGGTATGGGGGAGCGCTGTAAGTACTCCCTAGGGGAGCCTGGGGCGGAACACCGGAAGCCAACGCTGTTTGCGAAGAAATAACTGGCAGTGCGCAAAAAGCGGTGGCTGGGAGGCTTTTTGACTACGAGTTTTTGCCCAAGAAATGGCTGGCCGTAGCGGTTCCGTCGCCCCTGCTTGAGAGCCTAATATTATCACTGAGACAGACCAATATTCAATTTTGCCAAATACAACTGCTATTTTCTGTAAACCCTTTCCGGCGAATATAACACAAGCGTGGATTCAGAGAAAATTAATTATATGCTTATACATGTAACTGAATAAATTACGCTGTAGACTTTAGCTGATCAGTTCTCTTGAGTCAAACAGCCGGAAATGATCAGTGCATGGACGATACATTTTCACCGCAGCTAAATGTAGCGTAATAGCTATCGTATTGGCACTGCTCTCTCTACCAACGGTGTTCTATTTGTACAAACCTTCGAACCAGGTAGGCACATGGGTACATACACAGTCATGCACTGGAAATATTATTTTTAATACCATGCACGTGTTACTAACGGAATCTTGCATGGTTGTTTGCACTAGCTTTCCAGCAATTTATATAATATTGCGTAACTTTTCTTATGTTCACGACTGAGTGCTTTCTTGCATGCTGCACTGGTTTTACCGATCTCCTTTAAAATTACTTATAGGCCCGCCTATGTAGTCAGACGAATGCATCTGTATGAGTTTACAACACTTTATATGCAGCAGCACATGTCAAGTTTGTCTTTCCTGGCGAATTGATTCGCGCATGCCAGTGATGTTACCTCATATACAATGTACATGTAGATAAACAGGGCCGTAGCTAACGTCTTTGCTTTGGGGGTGCTGAAAAAAGAAAGGGGGGGGGGGGGGGGGGGGGGGGGGGGGGGGGTACACACGTTAATTTATATGCAGTGACAAAAATCAGCGCGCGGTACATTGAGGACCATGATAATTTTACCATCATTAAATGTACATGCTCACATTCATGCATATGAAAGGTTTTACATCGAATAATATTTTCCATGCATGTGATGGTTAGTCGCTCTTGACTTCAAGGGATTGCGATTTTTCCCACGCGGGTTTGTTCGCGCGAGTATATTGGAAATGGTAATAACTTTCAATCCTCTATCGTTAACATCATCAGGCCTGATCTGGATCATACCAGAAAATGCGGGGGGGGGGGGGGGGGGGGGGGGGGGGAAGTAGTCCAGAATGCAGTACGTGTAGGCATTCGTTACAATGGTTAATGAAAGTGATCGCTACATGCATGTATATATGGGACAGTTTCCACGAAAATGGCCCTTCGTTTATAAGTATAAAATCTTATAAAATCGCTTTGCATTTGAATCGTAATAACTTCCGAACAATTAAGGCTATCAACTTCCTATTTTCAACACTTCATACCACACCATTTCTCTACGGTAAAATATATTTTGGGGTCTTGCACTTGCTCCGTGTCAGAATTGCAACGTCCGATACCCCACCGGGTTCAAACTCAACATAACTTTCTGTAGGAGTTATGAAATCGCTTCAAATTTTGTTTGTAGATAGAGAGGTCCTATACCTATCGATTTGTTCTGTTCGTTAATTTTTATGCCATCCGTTACTGAGACACAGTTGAACAAACTACGTGCACGTTTTCCCGCTTGATTCGCGCCAATGTTATAATCCCCGCCTCCCCATACATTGAGCGGAACGCAATTTGCCCAAATCATTGGCGCGAATCGAGCGCGAAAATGGGCACGTAGTTTGTTCAACAATATCTCCGTAACGGATGGCATAAAAATCAACGAACAGAACAAATCGATAGATATAGGACCTCTCTACCTACAAACCGAATTGGAAGCGAATTGATTACTCCTACAGAAAGTTATGTTGGGTTTGAACCCGGTGGGGTATCGGACGTTGCAATTCTGGCACGGAGCAAGTGCAAGACTCCAAAATGTATTTTACCGTAGAGAAATGGTGTGGTATGAAGTGTTGACAATAAGAAGTTGATAGCCTTAACCGTTCGGAAGTTATTACGATTCAAATACATAGCAATTTTATAAGATTTTATAATTATAAACGAAGGGCCATTTTCGTGGAAACTGTCCCATATACAATAATATAATTATATAGGGTATAGGCCTACACAATAACATGTAGTTCAGTTCCATAAACATTTCCGTTAATTGTAGTGTTTTGTGTAAACAGTTTAATATGCGTGCTTTCCTGGCATATATACAGAGAGATCGTTGCCGCGAAAAGAGACCTATAACGCATCATCTTCATGTTCTCAAATGATTTCATTTCTAAGAGATGCCTAGTTCCTCACAACTGAAAATTGATCATTAAACTGATTCGTGCACATTTCAATTACACGCGTCACTTTATATCCTAGAAAATTATCCGATCTCATACACGACACGAACGGAGGTTGTATGCTATATCAATTTCTTCACTATTCATGCAGGCCGCGCCCTGCAGAACACAACCATCACTATAGCTATAAAGGATGATCAAAGCAGTGCACATGCACTTCTTCACATCGATGCATGGCATTGTGTTCATGTTTATTAATTGCAGTTTAAGATTGCCTTTGCCATGCATGTATAGTTGTAGAACACTTGTCACTGCATGGCATACGGTTTTCAGGGAACAATAATATACTTACTTATAGCTGATGCGTTATAATTCATGCAGTAATACTTTAATCATGTTATTATACTATTAAATAACGCGCTGTGAAAACATCTTTCAAAAAAGGGTCTCTAAACAATTTGGAAGCACCCTGTTGTCTGCGGCCTTGATAAACAACAGGACTTCTACATGTATACTACTATACTGCTGTGCGCATGCAAAACTTATGCGTCACCTGCATGGTTCTCAGTCCATTGATCTGCGTATGAATCGGCCGTTAATCTTTGCATACATTCGTTTGGTGTAGCATACAAGACCGGTGTCACAGGCATGTGGGTCCCCCCCCATTTTGGGTCCGGGGGGACCCATATGCCTAGGCAACTGGGTCCCCCCCCCCCCGGACCCAAATGCCTAGGCATATGGGTCCGGGTAATTATTTGAACATCCAGGCATCTTGGTCCGGGTAGGGGGCGGAGGGGGGGGACCGAGTTTCCTGATGCATTTTATTTATTCACCGATACCGACCAGGTTTTAATTGATACGATAGACACATTTGATGCTTCTTTCTCAATGGTAAGCCAGCGTCTGTCAGCCGTTATACACTTTGTAACGCAACATACAAAAAAACGATCGCCATACAATATATATATATATGTATGTATGTGCCTTGCAGACAATGGGTCATGACAATATGTGGTTCAAGTAATACACAACTGTTTCTTCATAGCTCATCTCAGCATACAGGAATTTTATTAATGCAGCCATCAGCTATAGAAATAAAGGAATAGTGCTGATAACATTTGAATAATAACATAAACCGGCATACTTCTGGATAAAGAACATCCCAGGCTAAGGTCAATGCTTGTATCCCTTTGTTGCCTTCATCAATGCTGATTCCATACATAAAGTGCTTCACTGCTTCAACCTAAAATTGATCATATTTTAGTTGTACAATTTTATTTTCTACATCAACATACCACATCAATATCCTTGACAAGATATAAAAATTTAATTAAAATAAAATTGGTGATGTAGGATTTGTGTAGATAGCAATTGAGTAAAAAGGAAGGAAACAAGGAATTACGGATATTATGCATTCATTAAATTATACATATTACATACCTACATTTAGCACAGAATTTCAGGCAGGTAATTTGCTAAATAATGTAGGTCTGTAATATTTATAATTTAATGAATGCATAATATCCGTAATTCCTTGTTTCCTTCCTTTTTACTCAATTGCTATCTACACAAATCCTACATCACCAATTTTATTTTAATTAAATTTTTATATCTTGTTTCACTCCTTTTTTTCCCCCGGCGGGTTAAGACATGTATTTATACATTGCATGCATGAGCACAAACGTAGAAGGAAGGGGAATCTTGGAATACAACCCATTGCATCACATACATCACAGCAGTATGTACAATAAGACTATCACATCACAATCAAACAATTTCCTTTAAACAGTTAATGTCTATTGTCCTGAATGTCCACCCAGGGGGTTAAATTGTATACCCGAGTGGACAGCAAAAAAAGTTATTGCCGTTCAGTCTCAGAAGGGACCTAATGGTACTGGCTTATAGTACAAGTCGTTTCAGGATAGGGCCGAGATAAGCAAGGCTTAAATCCTTTTAGTATATGTAGAACGAGCTGTGCTAGCGGACCTATCCATTACGCTCCGTGCGAATCGGTCGGAGCGTAAAGATAGGTCCGCTAGCACGGGTCATTTTACGAGTACCAAAAGGATTTAAGCTTTACTTATCTCGGCCCGATCCTGAAAAGACCTGTTCTGTAAGCCAGTACTGTTAAATGCTGCCAGGTCCCTTCCATTACCGAACGGCAAAAACTTTTTTTGCTGTCCACCCGGGTGTCCAATTGTACCCCCGGGTGGACGTTCAGGACAATAGTCATTAATGTCTCTGAATTTGCATGTGACTGGAAGGCGAGGGGATCCCTAAACAAAGTAGTAGCATAGGAAAGGAGGAGTTAGTAGTGAAGTCACAAAATATAATGAGCTCAAACCATAAATGCCCTTCCCATGGCTCCAACCAGAGCGCTCTCACCTCTTGACTGAAGGTACTCATATGTTCTTCAAAGCCAGTAGTGAAGGCATCAGGAATAATCGCCATAAATGTCTGTCCTTGATGTGAGTACATGTGTATGATCAGAGCAATTGGCCATTCACACAAAAGATGCTTACCAGATTGCCTGCCTTTTATTTCGAATACTGATCCTCTTCATACAATAAACAAGCACGTGCTTTTGCTTTGCTAAAACTTGAAGTAGTTGGGCTGGCCCGACTAAACTTAAAGGTCGTTCTTTTTAATAGCGCTACTAGCTCTCACTTTCAGACGTGTTCCGCTTGTCTTTTAGAAGAGAATGGAGAAAGGAGGGAAGGGGGATGGGAAGAGAGAGGAGGGAAGGGGGAGGGGAAGAGAGAGGAGGGAAGGGGGAGGGGAAGAGAGAGGAGGGAAGGGGGAGGGGAAGAGAGAGGAGGGAAGGGGGAGGGGAAGAGAGAGGAGGGAAGGGGGAGGGGAAGAGAGAGGAGGGAAGGGGGAGGGGAAGAGAGAGGAGGGAAGGGGGTGAGGAGAGAGGAGGGAATGGGGAGAGGAGAGAAGGGGGAGAGGAGAGGAGGGAAGGGGAGAGGAGGGAAGGGGAGAGGAGGGAAGGGGAGAGGAGGGAAGGGGAGGGGAGAGGAGAGGAGAGGAGGGGAGAGGAGAGGAGGGAAGGGGAGAGGAGAGGAGGGAAGGGGAGAGGAGGGAAGGGGAGAGGAGGGAAGGGGAGAGGAGGGAAGGGGAGAGGAGGGAAGGGGAGAGGAGGGAAGGGGAGAGGAGAGGAGGGAAGGGGAGAGGAGAGGAGGGAAGGGGAGAGGAGAGGAGGGAAGGGGAGAGGAGGGAAGGGGAGAGGAGGGAAGGGGAGAGGAGGGAAGGGGAGAGGAGAGAAGAAGGTAAGGAGAGAGGAGAGGAGAGAAGGGGGAGAGGAGAGAGGGGGAAGGGGAGATGAGGAGAAGGGAGAAGAGAATGGAGAGGAAGGGTAGGAGAGAAGAGAAGATGAGACAGGAGGGAAGGGGAGGTGGATAGCTAGCACAACACTACACCACTTGGCAACATATCCATGAGACATAACACACACATTTAAACACACACAGTCACATAAACCCACCTTTTCGAAGTGGTTCACCCCCATCCTGGTGGGATGGTGTTCCATTTTCCATCACCTTTGCAGCTTGATGAGCAGCACCTGATTTGCTGTGTTGGGGATCACTATAGAGGACATGCACGTATTTGTGGAGGACATTCCCGTTACCATTGTCGGCATTGAACAAAACTCACTTATAAATGGTCCTACCAACAGGTCATCTTTGACAGCTTGCTTACATGAGGGGGGGTCGCAAATATAGTAACATTCTCTCGTTGTATGTTAGGTAGCTCACCTGTACACGTCACCCATGGCCAACCAATGCCAACTTCTTTGGCCTTAATAGCGACGGCCAGTTGCATGCAGTGGTTTCCCACCTTCACGCTATCCTTCTTACTGCCTTCATGCTAGCCTATCGATCCTTCTTACTTTTGGGATCGGCTTAATCCGCTTTGACACCTTTGTAGCGTCCAATTGTTCTTACGTGAACGGTCTTTCGGAGCTTCATCGCGCGACTCGTCAGCACAACCACAACTGTCAGTGTCATAATTTAACTGGCAATATTCTTGCACTATTCTATTCTCTTGGCGATCGACGTGACTGCAGCTGCACTCGCCAGAAACACGTGTTAAACCACAAGTTTATTCTGGATCTCCACTTCATGGCTTCCAAGGGCCGATAAAATCTGTTGTGGGCTATTGCTAACATAACAAAGTTGCTATAGATCGAATTTGTGTCAAGCATAGCTCCCCTTACGAAAATAATAAAACAAATCCAACTCGGCAGTAAGTTTCTAACTTATTGGTTCTAGTGCTTCCGCATAACCGCTAACATTACGCTTCAATCGTGACAAAGATACAGCGCAATAAACCTCTTATCCGAGTGAATCTTATCTTATCAGATCCGGAAGAAGAATTAGGAGAAACTTTTTTTAAGGTTCGAGGGTGGGAACGAGTGAGCGTTATCTCTGTTGTCCGAGCTTTCTAAACGTCGGCAGTTATACTACACTGTAGATATTTGACGGCTGTATCCAAATACGCTCACTAAACTCCAACTGATTCTACGGCGCATCGGCAATAATGGATTCTGGTGTTTTGCTAATCGTATTCATGACACTTCAAATCCTACATAGGACCTACTAACGTAGGTCCCGATAGGCCACACATGTAGGATGTGCCTTAAGCTTCTGTAGTCAGGTGACTTAATATGCTGACAGACAAGTGGAAAAGCCTTAGAAATCTTCTCCTCACTCAACCTGATGTAGACTGATTTAAAGAATGATGCCACTGTACTCTTGCAAATCTTTCGAAGATGGGCCTTTATAAAAAAAAGTTGCAATGGTAATATATACATCAAACACCTAATTGTTAACAGCTAACCTCACTCTCATGGCAAATGTTGACCAGTGCATCAAAAGAAACGTTATTTTCACTGGGAAATATTTGGATTGTTTCATGAATAAGTACAAGGGGACAAATTAGTACATTTACCTATCCACATACAAAGGAATGGGCTTCTTCCATAATTTAAGTTTCTTCGCTTCTTTCTCATAAGTACACATAAGAGGCAGAGGTTCAATAGGGCTAACATCCAAGATAGGTTTTGATTGAAACTTTGGAAGCAGGTCTTTGTAACTATAGCAACCATCTGAGGTGTATGTACAATCAGTTTTATTCTTTAGCACTTACACTTGATTTACACTACCTCCAGCTAGCTCATCACTAGCACTACAGTGCACCCTTTTTGGTGCAAACACAGTCTGGTTAGAAGAAAGCAATCTGATATATGATGCAATCATTTCTTGCTTTACCTTTTCAAGATGAATTTTTATGTCTTGTGACAGACTATCTTTGCAATCTTCCAAAACTATCTTCACTATATTGCTGCTTACAGAGGAACTAAATACACATAAGAGGCAATATAATTGCAGGGTCAGCATAAGTTACTACTATAATCACCTTTCAACGAGTGTTGCAGCTAACCATGAGCGCATTGCTGCGCTTGATGTCTGTAGGCTTGTATTAATTAATAATGCTAATCAAGTTTTCGGAAACTTACTTCAAAAGACAGTGCTTGATTATTTGCTATGCAGTCTGCAAACTAAAATTGAAACCAATTCAGTTATATGTTCTATGTACATGCAGTTAGTTATACAGTACCTTACAAATAAAAACTCCACAGTCTGAGGAACCCCTCTGTTGCAGTTTTGGGTCCTAACATTAGCCACAAAATACACATTAATTGAACAAAAAAATACACAGCTTACGGTGAACTTTTCAAATCGCCATTTCATCATATCCACACTATCAGAGTA
>OX442433.1:5697515-5699329 GCA_949361645.1 Spongilla lacustris | reverse complement strand
GGTAAGGGGGCACCATTTGACAGCCAAATACAACTAAGGGGAAGGGGGGGGGGGGGGGGGGGTATTAATAGGCTAGCCAGACAGATTGGTTTAGCCACACTTGAGGATAAGCACATAGCCAAAATATAATTTCCCCATATAATACCTTGATGTCTAGTCAGATGGAGTGCATAGTGTGAGCCAGGAACAGGGGTCACCATAAATCATATTCATTTAGGTGGTAAGACTATCATAAAAGTTATGATAGCTGGAAAAAATGCTATAGTAACACCCTGGTGTGTGGCGTTTAATGTATATTTCTAGGTGCACAGTTGAACTGGTGTGTATGGACACTGGAGAAAGAAAATAGTGATTAACAGGAATGCCAACATCTCAAGCTTTAATGTATACTCCATACTCCAGTGTAAACCGAAAATACCTTGTGTCAGTGGCTATCATAATTTCCCACACCACAGGCATCACAATCAGATAACTGCACAGCTGCAATGGGCTATTCCATTATTTAATCATACACCCCTACAGATGACAATAAATGGTGTCCAGGGGGGGTATTAGAAAAATGTCCGGGGGGGGGGGGGGGAGGGGTTTATGTGTCTGGTTTGTCTTGGGGGGTCTTCACTACAGAAAAAGTGATGTCCAGGGTAGGATGTTTGATTTGTCCTGGGGGGTGTGTAAGACGAATGGCGGAAATGGTGTCCAGGGTGGATATATGGGTTTGTCTTGGGGGGTCTTCACTACAGAAAAAGTGATGTCCAGGGTAGGATGTTTGATTTGTCCTGGGGGGGATGTAAAACGAATGGTGGAAATGGTGTCCAGGGTAGATATGTAAGTTTGTCTTGGGGGGTCTTCACTACAGAAAAAGTGATGTCCAGGGTAGGATGTTTGATTTGTCCTGGGGGGTGTGTAAGAGGAATGGTGGAAATGGTGTCCAGGGTGGATATATGGGTTTGTCTTGGGGGGTCTTCACTACAGAAAAAGTGATGTCTAGGGTAGGATGTTTGATTTGTCCTGGGGGGTGTGTAAGAGGAATGGTGGAAATGGTGTCCAGGGTGGATATATGGGTTTGTCTTGGGGGGTCTTCACTACAGAAAAAGTGATGTCTAGGGTAGGATGTTTGATTTGTCCTGGGGGGGGGGGTGTAAAACGAATGGTGGAAATGGTGTCCAGGGTAGATAGTAAGTTTGTCTTGGGGGGTCTTCACTACAGAAAAAGTGATGTCCAGGGTAGGATGTTTGATTTGTCCTGGGGTGTGTGTAAGACGAATGGTGGAAATGGTACCGGTGTCCAGGGTAGATATGTAGGTTTGTTTTAATTGGGGGGGTCTTCACTACAGAAAAAGTGATGTCCAGGTTAGGATGTTTGATTTGTCCTGGGGTGTGTGTAAGATGAATGGTGGAAATGGTGTCCAGGGTGGATATATGGGTTTGTTGCATGTTGCAAAACTATAACTTCAGTTGATAAGAAAGATTGGTGGCATTTTGTCTTAAGGGATGATTGCACAATCTGTTATGGTTTGATATATGATCCAGATATGAACATTCCAATGAATTAGTTGGGCCAAGTTATCTGTCCTCTGGTGGGTGCAGCACACAAAATGTATATCCGCATGCATGTGAAACTGTCGACATTACTGTACACAACCCACATCATTTATTGAGTTCTGGTGATGGCATTGAAATACATGCATACAAAATATTCATATTACTACACATTACTACACATGTACACAGTTATAACACCATTCTGTTCAAAGACCAGTGCCCATGGAGCCTTTCAGCACAGCTCATCTTCTCAATACATCAAGCACTGAACAT
>OX442433.1:5685015-5692515 GCA_949361645.1 Spongilla lacustris | reverse complement strand
AGATCGTCTGATGCAGCTATATGTCCCGGTTAGAAGAACTTGAAGATTACATAAGGAAGCGAATTGTTGAAGATGGAGTTAGCCAACTACATTTATGCGAGGAGTTAAAGGCAACGTACCCAGAGAGCATTGGGTTTAGCGAGCGTAGCATGCGGAGGTTTTGTGCTAGCAAAGACATCCACAGAACATCCAGACTATCAAAAGAGGCTCTGAACGAGGCAGTAATGTTAGGGGTTTCGCAGGTAACAGATAGACTAGTCAGTTGAAATAAGCTTGTTACATGCACGCTTTTCATATAGGTTGGCCCCACATACGGTCGCAAGACTATGTGTGGATACTTACGATCACATGGTGTGAAAGCTTCCGAAACGCTCGTGGGGCAAGCGCTTCAAGATGTTCGGCCAGATTACCACCGAATGAGAGTGACTAAGTCTGCAGTGTCTCTCAACCCACAACCATATCGTGCAGCATATTTTGGAGAAAAACTGCACATTGATCAAAACGAGAAACTGGTCATGTTTGGCGTTACTCATGTCTGCGCCATTGACGGATATTCAGGCAAAATCGTAGGCTTCGCTAGCATGCCTGTAAAGAACAACGTCGAAATTTACAATCATTTATTCAGGTTAGGTCTACTTAACTTTTAAAATATATTTCCTCTAATCAATGCATAAATGTTGCCTCCATGCACAGACCAATATTAACTGAGTTTGGTTTGTTTGATCAAGTTCGAGTTGATCATGGCAAAGAATGGACATTGTGCTTATTTGTGCAAGAAACACTTGCTCACTTGCGGAACAATACAGAGAAACCTCCTCACAGGCAAACCTCATCAACAATGGTATAATTTTAATATTATATAATATATATAAAACTTTATAATGTACAATGAGTGTATAGATGTGCTTGCTGAATTCCACAGAACCATACAGTAGAGCGCTGCTGGCCAGAGGTAAACCATCGGGTGAACTATCCCATCAAGTCATGCCTCATACAGATGCAGGAAAGGGGGGTATTTGACTTGGATTCCATGACACATAAATATTGTGTGTCTTGGATAACACTCCGTGTTTGTGCAATAGGAAATCAGCAATTCACAGGGGCCTGGAATTGCCACACAATTCCAGGTAAGCTGACCGGCAGATTATATCTATGTTGCTTATAACTTACATGAAACTTGATTGCTTATATAATTTTAAAATGCAGGGAAGGGTATCCCCAATGAACTGATGTCACACAGCCAATCAGTGATATTACCAAATGAGACTATTCCTGAAACGCAAGCTGCGGTAGCTAATTTCAGGGCCATGGGAGGCCACTTAACTATGGAAAGCCACTTTGGAAGTGATCCTTTGGCTGAAAGACAGGATCAGTTAGCTGAACGTACCCGCCAATTTCAACAACAATATTCAGACCTATCAACAATATTTCACAATATAACCAATGGTGATTGCAAGCCATTTGAGGAATGCCTACAGTTTTACATTAGACTGACCGAGAATCTCACCCCAGTATGACATGTAACTATATTGAGTGTCCTCAGCTTAAGCAGCAATCTCATTCATTATTAGTATTGGCAAATTATTTCTATGCAAATGCCAGTTTGTTTATTACACAGTGTATAATGTTTATATACATGCTGATATGGTTACAGTGTAGCTTAAATTTATTAATACTAAGCTATGTGATTTCAAAATAACAACAGCTTTAGATAAGGTCTTTGAACAGAACAACGGGAAAAATAGAGACATGAGAATGCAAGGTCATGCAAGCAAAAAATGTGCAAGCATCATTGTTAAAATTAATTCCATAAACTTACTATCTTATACATACATACATACATACATACATACATATATGCATACATACATACATACATACATACCACACATACATACACACATACATACACACCACACACACACACCACACACACACCACACACACATACACACTACACATTCATCACATGCATTGCATGGAGCATGCATGCCTTCTTGCACTTAAATATAATATACTTGTGTGCCTTGAAAGGAAATACCTATATTGTAAGCTTTCTATTCTTATTATAGAGATCCTAGATTTACGAGAATGCAAGAAACTACATAGTAAGCAATACAGATACATGACCTTGGTAGCAGTTGATAACCCATTTTTTTTTTTAAGCCCAGAGACAGATCCATCCTTTTATTTGCACCATGCATATGATGTTAGGATGTCACCTTACTGATGTATACATTGTCACAGCTTCCCACAGATAGGACCTCCCTTATATTGTTCTTATTAGTTACCATGGCAACTGGATACAGTACTCTGACCTTGTACAGCCACCTTAGATATATATGAAGAGAAAGGCAGGGGCAGAGAAGAGGGAGTGGGAGAGGCCTCAGGGAGGGTGCTAGGGAGGAATACATATCTACATACATGTTGAGTGCCTTATTAGGCAATGCAACTGCACTAATTTACTAACAGCTGCACAGACAGACAGACAGACACACACACACACACACACACACACACACACAGCAATTTAACAGCTATACAGACAGACACACTGACACACAGAAGTCACACAGCAATTATGTGTAATATTAGTAACATGAACATGGACTCAAAGATTGCACTCAACAGGAAATGTATTAAGTAATGTATCACAAAAAAGGGGGGGGGGGGGGGGGGGACTACAGACAACCGACTAACACCCTCAACAAGTCAATCTGTAATGGATTGGTGCGCATCAAATAGAATAAATAGCAGCCGTACTTAACGCGAGCACACGTACACTGGTTCAGTCCGTGGTGGGGGTAGTGTTACCTATCGCGTCACTCAATTAGGCGCTTACAGGAATACACAGAGGGAGGGGCCAGCTTTACTACGGTCCGTTCTAGCACACTTGCACAGATTCAGTACGTGGACTGGCGGGCAATGTAGTGTTAACTATCGCGTCTCTATACATGTATTAATACAGTTGCAAGAATAAAATAATACACAGGGGGAGGGGCCAGCTTTACTACCATGTACCAGTACCGTCCTTTCTAGCTCCGTTTCGGGGTCGCGTTCTACGGAGGTCAAGTCACGTTCCCATCTACTCCTCGTTATTTTTCGATTCCATAAGATACAAAAAATTGAGGACGCGAGCTCGATTGCGTCATAAACCTTGCTTTTGGTGATTGCGGGAAATACCGAATCACGAAATGGCCTAAATATACGAGTATATTACCTTGCTTTGGTGATTTCAGATAATACCGAATCAAAAATTTAGGAATTGGCCTAAATATACACGGACCGGGTTGAATACAGTGTACATCTGCTTTTCCATATATCAGGCAACACCATTTTTTGTTTCCTTATGTACATGTATAGGACACAGCTTCAGGTAGGAGCAATAAAAATTGTTTACATTATCCTACAAAGATATTGCTGCGCAAACTATTAATATCTGCACATTTTCCTGCCAAAAAATTCAATTCATGGGGAAGCGGGTAGTAGAATAAAGTTTATATAGCAAGTCCTGCAGAATCACGTAAATATAAACACAATGACATGAAGAAATTGTTATTAAGGGTGGCATTAAGTAAATAAACATTGATACAAATCACATCTTTCAATTGTAGTAAAGAACACAGCTAAGCGTTCAAATTTATTTTGTAGGTAAACTTACCCCATATGGTACAAGTGGTTGGAAAGATTGATTCTGATTTACACGTGTGTTGAGGTGTTGTGCAGTTTTGAATTCAGACAAATGCGTTAGACTTAATGTAAGGGTTAAAATTTACATTTTCCCTTAATAATTGATCATTTTCAATGGTCCCTGGGCTATCCAATAAATATTTCAGCATTAAACAATCCACGAAATGTTGATAGGCTTAAAATTGGAAGCCATTATAATCCTGTTTTTACGATTTCTCTGTCCATGTACATGTACATGTATGTCATAACCATCATATGTGTTTGTAAGTAGAATACTCAATAGCAAATACCACGATTTTTTAACCAAGCTGCAAAAACAATTTATAGTTCTTCTACAATCATTATTAGGCTAACACCACACTCACACATACATGTACCACACATGCATAAAGACATGCAATCTTTATGTCTTTCAAGATGCTAAAAAGTTTATATAGCAAGTCCTGCCATTTCAACTGGTGAACAGACCGGTTTATTAGGCTACATACATGTACACACACACACAAGTAATGTTGATGCCTTTCCAAATGCTAAAAGTTTACATAGCCATTGTAACCACTAAATCTGCAGTTTTATCAACTGGGCTTAGAGGTGATTGCACACACACACATACATGCACACACATAGAGTTGAACAGACCTGCATCACATATACACTCACATAAGCACACACACACACACTAGCAATCTTTATGCCTTTCCAGATGGTATAAGTTTACATAGCCACTGTAACCACTAATGAAATGGGCTGGGTCTTATCAACTGAGCTTAGAGGTGTTATTACACACACATACACACACATACACACACACACACACATGCACACACAGAGTTGAACAGACCTGTATCACACACATGTACACACTTGCAATCTTTATGCCTTTCCAGATGGCATAGGTTTACATAGCCACTGTAACCACCAATGAAATGGGCTGGGTCTTATCAACTGAGCTTAGAGGTGAACAAACCTGTTCATTGCACACACACATGCATACACACATGCACACACACACACAAGCACACAAACATGCACACACTTAGAGTTGAACAGACCTGTATCACACACATACATGTACTCACACACACACTTGCAATCCATATGCTTTCCAGATGGTATAAGTTTACATAGCCACTGTAACCACTAATGAAATGGGCTGGGTCTTATCAGCTGAGCTTAGAGGTGTTATTACACACACACACACACACACACACACACACACACACACACACACACACACACACACACACACACACACACACACACACTTGCAATCTTTATGCCTTTCCAGATGGTATAAGTTTACATAGCCACTGTAACCACTAATGAAATGGGCTGGGTCTTATCAACTGAGCTTAGAGGTGTTATTACACACACACATACACACACACACACACACACACACACACACACACACACACACACACACACATGCACACACAGTTAGAGTTGAACAGACCTGTATCACACATATACATGTACACACTTGCAATCTTGACATGTATGCCTTTCCAGATGGTATAAGTGTACATAGCCACTGTAACCACTAATGAAATGGGCTGGGTCTTATCAACTGAGCTTAGAGGTGTTATTACACACACATGCATGGGGTGCACACATGCACGCACTCACACGCACTCACGCACACACACACACACAAAAGCACATACACTCACACTAACAATCTTTATGCCTATCCAGATTCTAAAAATGTTCACATAGCCACTGTACCCACTGATTAATTTAAATGGCAGTCTAATCAACTGGACTTAGAGGTGAACAGACCTGTTTATTGCACACACACACACATGCACACACACAAGCACACAAACATGCACACACTTAGAGTTGAACAGACCTGTACATGTATCTCACACATACATGTACACACACACACACTTGCAATCTTTATGCCTTTCCAGATGGCATAAGTTTACATAGCCACTCACTGCTGTTTGCGGCTGGACACAATTCAGATGATTGGCTAATACGGTATGCCTTTTGAATGGTGCAAAATAATTTACTTTTAGAGCTCATTATAAATCGTACTTTTTGTGACCCACATTTCATGCTTTGTTCAAGTCATACCTTCGAAAGAATTGGATCTTTCGTACCCCCTACCATCGCACCATATAAAATTACCAGCGCGCACGACCTACAATGTTACTAGAATAGCCGCGCATCGTTTTTATACGTCCATGTGATGGAGGCGGTAACTGAGAGGGGGTACTTTGATCGTGTGTAGCAAAGACAGCGACAATAGGATTTAGGTCAGCAAGTTACAACATCAACAAGACAGATCAAGAAGCATATTTACAACAATTAGAACCAGCCACATTTTTTTTTTTACCACTCTACACGGCGTGTGTATTTTATGAATAATACATGTGGTTCTAATGGAGCATTATCACATAAACAAAGGTCAGGAGCAATGCAGGGTGAGTGGTCGCAGTAGGGATAAGAAATCAAGGCGTTCTTACCAAGCACAGAGATTTCAGCTAATTTACACTCAGTATCTAGTGTTTGGCATTGATACTCACAATGATGCTGCCAACACTGATACAAATTTTGTTATCAATACAGCTGAACAAGTTACGAGGCTGCATGGCACTGGTTGCTGAGATGATGGTATAGGTAGGTGGCTGTGATGAGGTTGGTACAGGTGGCTGAGATCGGGTGGGAGGGGGGGGGTGGTTGCAATCCCAACTTTGGTCTGAAAATTGTTTTTTTTAGATGCATCCCTATTTATTAATCTAGTGTAAGCTTAAAGCATACAGGTAGCAACGTGGTTTCCAATATAGCCATGTAAACAGTGGGCACCCTCCCCCTTTTAAACATAGAGAGAGCCGTAAGTTAACAGCACCCCCTCCCCCCACTGGTTGAATTGGCCTAAAGTGCTAGCGGACAGCACCCCCCACACACACACACTGGTTGAATCAGCCTAAAGTGGACAACACTCCAGCTCATATGTAACGCCCCCCCCCCCCCCCCCCCCCCCTCCCTTTTCTGAAATCCTGGATCTGCCCCTGGGCCCTGGCATGGTAGCTGAGATGAGGCTGGTACTGGTAGCTGAGATGAGGCTGTGACTGGTGTCTGTGATGAGGCTGTTACAGGTGGCCATGGCTGAGATGAGGCTGGCACCAGTGGCTGAGATGAAGCTGGCACCAGTGGCTGAGATGAGGCTGGCACCAGTGGCTGAGATGAGGCTGGTACAGGTGGCTGAGATGAGGCTGTGACTGGTGGGTGAGATGAGGCTGGTACTGGTAGCTGAAATGAGGCTGGTACAGGTGGCTGAGATGAGGCTGGTACTGGTAGCTGAGATAAGGCTGGTACAGGTGGCTGAGATGAGGCTGGTTCTGGGGTTTGAATGGGATTGATACGGAAGAGTAGTAGCTAAACATAAGTAAGGTCCAGTAGTTGCTCCCCATTGTGAAAGAACAATTGCTGTTCATTGGCCCACCTAACGTGGCGGCAATACCACAGTAAGCTATAACACACACACCCGCGCAACCGGTAAGGAGTACTTATTTTTAGTAAGCTTGATCGCTGTCAAAAAAAAAAAATGTGGCTACAAGCCAATACTAGTAGCTATTAGTACCTTTCGTTCCCTTTACGAACCAACCTTTTTTTTCGATTTCCTATTGTCGCAGGCGTGGGGAATCGCTTCTGTATCGAAGAGGTACGCTAAGACTAACCCGCTTTCAAGGCCCGTAGCTTGCCGTAGCAACTTCACTACGCCTCGTGGTTCGCAACACAAATAGAAAAAAGGTGTTTCTTTCCTAGCCTAGTGTCAAAATGGCGATTAGCCCATCA
>OX442433.1:5680015-5682515 GCA_949361645.1 Spongilla lacustris | reverse complement strand
ATGTAAAAAAAATTAACTGGCACGGCATCAACTCAGTAAGCGTTGCTTTTGTTGGGTACTACTTCCATTTTCGCGTGCCGCCACGTAACTAGGTTACGCACGCGCGCCGCTATGGCGGGATAAGCCCGCGCTCGTTCGGCTGCTAGGGTAATAGTGGGAATAGTGGAGCGTAAGCATGTTTTTGTCCAGCCTTTTTAATTATAATAAGCGTTTGTCGGTTCTGCTGAGTCGTTGACACGGATACCACCCACAAACCGCATTCTAAACGATTGTGGGTTTTGTGGGTGCTAACGTATACACTCACACACGCACACACATAAACAAAGCGTGTAACGGCTTTCAAAGATAAACACATTATTCGATGTTCAAATCCGGGAGTTCTCTATGGCAATGCTCCTGAAAGTCCTCTGTATACCCTCTACATGTATTCTCCTGTATGTTATTATATGGTGTGGTATGAGGGAAGATGGGTGTGGTGTGAGGAGTGAAGATGGGTGTGGTGTGAGGAGTGAAGATAGGTGAGGTGTTTAGGGGGAAAATGGGTGTGGTGTGAGGAAGGAAGATGGGTGTGGTGTGAAGAGGGAAGATGGGTGTGGTGTGAGGAGGGACAATAAGTGTGGTGTGGATGGAAGATGGGTGTGATGTAAAAAAGAAACATGGGTGTGGTGTGAGGAGGGAACATGTGTGCAGTGTGAGGAGGGATGATGGGTGTGGTGCAAGAAAGGAACATGGGTGTGGTGTGAGGAGTGTAGTGTGAGGGAACATGATGAGGTGTGGAGGAAACATGGGTGTGTATGCGAGGAGGGAACATGGGTGTGAATGTGAGGAGGGAACATGGGTATAGTGTGAGGAGGGAACATGGGTGTAGTGTGAGGAGGAAACATGGGCGTAGTGTGAGGAGGGAACATGGGTGTAGTGTGAGGAGGGAACATGGGTGCAGTGTGAGGAGGAACATGGGTGTAGTGTGAGGAGGGAACATGGGCATAGTGTGAGGAGGGAACATGGGTGTAGTGTGAGGAGGGTACATGGGTGTAGTGTGAGGGAGTGTGAGGAGGGAACATGGGTGTAGTGTGAGGAGGGAACATGGGTGTAGTGTGAGGAGGGAACATGGGTGCAGTGTGAGGAGGAACATGGGTGTAGTGTGAGGAGGGAACATGGGCATAGTGTGAGGAGGGAACATGGGTGTAGTGTGAGGAGGGTACATGGGTGTAGTGTGAGGGAGTGTGAGGAGGGAACATGGGTGTAGTGTGAGGAGGGAACATGAGTGTGGTGTGAGGAGGGAACTGGGTGTAGTGTGAGGAGGAAACATGGGCATAGTGTGAGGAGGGAACATGGGTGTAGTGTGAGGAGGGAACATGGGTGTAGTGTGAGGAGGGAACATGGGTATAGTGTGAGGAGGGAACATGGGCATAGTGTGAGGAGGAAACATGGGTGTAGTGTGAGGAGGGAACATGGGTGTAGTGTGAGGAGGGAGTGTGAGGGGGGAACATGGGTGTAGTGTGAGGAGGGAACATGGGTGTAGTGTGAGGAGGGAAAATGGGTGTAGTGTGAGGAGGGAACATGGGTTTAGTGTGGAGGGAACATGGGTGTAGTGTGAGGAGGGAACATGGGTGTAGTGTGAGGAGGGAACATGGGTGTAGTGTGAGGATGTAGTGTGAGGAGGGAACATGGGTGTAGTGTGAGGAGGGAACATGGGTGTAGTGCGAGGAGGGAACATGAGTGTAGTGTGAGGAGGGAACGTCAGTGTGGCCTTCTGTGCACCTTTTGCCTCTTCTAGAGCACTCCTGTTGTCCAGCTAGGGCATTGAGAAGGGAACATGGGCGCTGAAGGGAACCATCTACATGTCTGAAGTGTGATTATTAAAACACAGTACTACATAGCAGATAGCCATAGATAGTGACCAGTATAGCACACACTCCTAAATCACGTTGGGTCGTCTGTACATATATACCATATGTAGCGCTCTAAATATGTAGCAAACACTTAATTGCTTGCATAATTTTATATCTAGCCTGCACACCTTCCTCGTAGTACTAGTAGGCCCAGGCAGGTGGGCTTAGGCTAGAATCGATCGATAATTGAATACCTCCCTCAGTTATCGTTTCAAAACACACCGCACAACGCACACTCACGCAAGATAAACACGCTCGTATGATTGTACAGTTTATTATTATACCGAGCACGACTAGGCTCCTTTGCATGTAAACATATACTGCATCATACATGCCTACACACACACAAACACACACAAACACACACACGACACTAAATAACGCCCCCCACACCACAACACTAAAATTATACGTACCCCCTCCCCACACACACACACACACGCGCGCAAGCACACACGACACAAAACACGGGCTCCCATGCGCACCCACATACAAGCACACAAACATTATACAACGTACTTAAAGATCGAAACAAAACACACGCAGTGAACATAACGAGAGAGAATGACAATATCAGCCGCCCGGCCGCATAGCTTCAAATAAGTCAC